>VWZK01009444.1:27967-41609 GCA_013396935.1 Baryphthengus martii
AAAAAAAAAAAAAAAAAAGAGAGAGAGAACAGGACATTTGAATTAATAAACTGGCCCCTTATAGAAGTGGAAGCTGATGATTAGGATCTGTTTATTTGATACATTCTTCATATCTGGAAAACAAAATGAGAGCAGAGCAAGATGGAAAATTGCAACTGGAAATTATAGTGACCCCTGATAACATAGTCTATATTGAAAGTTCACCCTTCATTGCTAAGATCATTACAGAATTTCCCAGGATGCTAGTCTGCAATCACTCTTATACATCGGTCAAATCTGATAGATGAAATTCTAATTAGAAAAATAGATGGATTAAATCAAAATCTATTAAGAGCAAAACTTTCTCTTAAGGTAACTTTTAGAATTATTTTCACTTTATCCAAGGTAAATATGAATCATATCCCACTGTCAAGTATGACTTCTGGTTGCTCTCATTGGTTCTAATACTGATGGCATTAAGAAAGAACATTTTTGAAAGTGTAACACTAACAAGAGCTCCTAATGTAGTCATTCTATGCTCTATCAGCAAAACTTCAAGCATGGAGGAATAGATTAGAACCTAATTGTATTCCTTCTAAGCAGTGACTATTGCAATAGAAAACTGTAATTGGCTGCTCTTTTGAAAGAATGCAAGATTATCACACCAAAATATAGGAAGGAAAAGCAGACTTGCACAGATTTCAGTCTTGCAATAGCATGCCTGGATGATTTCTTTCTGTTTCAGCATTACTGCTGGTATAAATTTGCCGTGTCAGCTGGCTTACAGATAATAGAAAAGGGAAAAAAATTGGGCTTGTATGCTACTGCCTGCTCTGCTCTGCCTGTTGCTGAGAAAAAAAAAAGGGAGATAAACCCTTCAACTGTTACAGAAGTTTTCTACCAATGAGAATTGTAGCCCCTAAGAGTTTAGAGCTTCAGGAATAGTTTTAAGCCTTGGTAAAATGAGAGTGAAAGCAAAACCAGAAATGGCCAGGTAACCCTGAGAACTGAGCTATTACACATGAGAGAGTCTGCTCCAGGCACTTTGGGGGCTTCACTCTTGGTTTCCTATCAATTATGATAAGGTCTATAATTGACCATCATACTCACTCAGCCTAGTTAGTGATTCTTCAGTAAAATAAATGTAAAATTACATCCAATGTGTCAATATTGCACAAGTTAAGTGAAATGGCAATTTCTTTTCTTTCTGTAAAAACTTTTTTTCGGAAGAAAACACAAAAAGGAAAATCTACATATTTTCAAAATGCTAATGGAATGAATTTTTCATTTTCTAGTGTGTTCTGAATAAAATAGTAAAACATAGGGGGCTAAGTAAGTAAATCTTTTTCCTATAAGACGTTCCATTCCTTTCAATATGTCGCTTGACTATATTAAATTTGAAGTTCAAAATCTTGGTAAGCCTTCAATTTTGTAAAAGTATTTTTGACTGATTTGAAACAGAGTGCACTTAAATCTTATTTTCAACTGCAATGTGACTGTGTTTGGTTCTAAACTTAACACGAATTTTTGAAGACAACATTTGTATTGCATTTTTATTGGTTCTTTCCCTCTCATGATCTCATTTTACCTACACTTAATTAAAGTTTCTTTGCCCTCCTTTTTGTAACACAGAATATCTTGTGTGTGGAAAAAGCAACAATGAGTACTCAAGATCTATCAGGGATTAGTAAAAAAAGTACTGTGTATTTTTCAAAAGACTACATAAAATGTTCATAAATCTAGCTGCCAGATAAGTTGATAGTTGATCTATGTTTTTAGAGTTGTGGTATTTTTCCTTTTCATTGATTTCCGTCATGACTTTGAGCAAATACTCTTCGTACGACTAGTACTTTTTCTCTGACATGGACACAGAGGATCATGTCTGTAATAATAATCATGACCTGAAACAAAAGAAGTAAAACTGGAAGGAAAGCTTACCTAACAGGAACAAAGAAAGTTATGTTTATTTTAGTGACCTTGATGGCAATGTAATTGCTGAGGACTAAAATCAATTGCAAGAAATTATGTATGCATTAAGTAAATATTTGCATTGATCTCTTCAACGATTATAATATTCTCAAGCAAAGGCGAATAAATCTTTTTAAGCTCATCATCTGTAGCTATTTCCAAAAAGTTTGATACAGATAACAAAACGTCTTTCACAGCAATGCATTTCTGCCAGCCTACGACGTTCCTTGTCTTAACCAACTAGCAGCGTTTCATGTGAATGCCTAACAGGAAAATTCTTTTAACATTTAGCACGTTATACTTTTGTGATGGTGGAGGCACTTGACCTTTTTAAAGCAAAGTTTTCATGCAAGGATCGATGGCAATCACAATTTGGAGAAACTATATTAAAAAACAAAGTACTTCTGCAATTTTCAAAATTAAGAAAGATATTATTGCTCTTCTCCAGTTTTTTCCTTGTTCCTTTACTTTGCCTCCCTCCTTCCCCACTCTAAATTATAACCAGGAAGCTCAGCAGCTCAGCAGCATTCTGTTCACACTGCTGATTCATGAAACTCAGGTGAACATTTCTGGTGTCATTTATGTGATAACTCAGATAATTCAGAGATTGATGCTTCATGGTCAGCAAACAGTGTGATCATTGTTCTCTCTGTGACGCAACCCATCTCTATGTTTCATTCTGCTTTCAAGACTTGATTTGTGCAACTTCTTTGTATGACTACTAAGAATTTATCATTTACAGGTAATCATATTTTGAGACAGCAAACCCAAATCTAGAACAATAGGGAACCTATTCCTATACTAAGAGACTGTCATTTAGCTTTATTAACGTTCTGTTGATCTCTAAACATCCTCTTTGTTCATATTGATGTATTAGGCTCTTTAAGTAAGTTACTAGCATTTCTAGTGTAAAATACTGAGTTATTATTATTCATAGTGTTCTTTATTTAAGGCAGCACAACAAAACTGCTCTAACCACATAGTGAGTCATTTTGAAGCTTAAGAAATTGAAAGGGAGAAACAGGTAAATTTACTGACCATTAAGACATTTCTTAATAGGAAGAAAAATGTATATGACTTTTACTTCAAGCTGAACACTTCAAATTGGATAGCACAGAAAACTGATGAATCTGAGAGGAGGTGTGATTTAATTTGACATGCAGAGGAAGGATAAAAAGAGATAAAGAGACTGATATTAAGATTAACTTGTCAGGAAGCCTGTAATACAGAACTCTGTAAATGGTAATGAAGATAACTAACATGGAGAACGAAGAGAGTGAGTTTTAGAAGACTGACAATAAGACTTGGCCACAGCATATTTTTTAAAACATTGTGAAATGACAGAAATTGTGGGTACAATTTACAATGGGAATGTGCAAAAAGATAATTTCACTTAAATCTTCCTAAATAGCTTCTTCGCTGCATCATTGTACATTATCATTTGAGCAAAGTACCCAGAGATAAGATTAAATTGAAAAAAAAAAATGCATGAAAATTTACTTTCTTCTTATTTACCTTTTTCAAAACACAGTAAATGCAACTGGTTCAAGACTTTCAGAGTTCAGCTGCTATACAAATACCATCAAAAATATTCACATTCTTTCCTTCTTTCCTTAGAACTATTCAACACTGAAAGCCAACTCCATGTTAAGTGCTATTAAAAAAAATATAGAGATGACCTTTGCTCAAAATACTCTGAAATGTTCACTGTTTGAAACACTCTTATATTGATTATAAAGAAAACTAAAATCCTTGAACTTAATGCAGAAGTAGTTTTTGCAGCCTGCCCAATCATATACCAGAAAAACAAACAGCTTTCTATACCTATATTAAACATATGTATATACATTGAAGAATGTTTTCTCTCTTCAAATAAATGTTTATTTTATTTGGAAATATTTTGAGAAAAATGTAATGGAAATGTGGTCTCCACATTTAGGATAAGGCATCTTGGACTTCCAAACTTCTTAGTTTTATTTTAAAATTCTTGGCTGATAGTAGTTCTAGAAAACATCAGCATTGGTCAATTTAAAAATGTATTCACATACACATACAACACTTTATTAAGCAGTATGCATCAAAAGATTTTTCATACAAGTTACAGGAGAAATACAGCAGAGCATGGCAGGGAAAGAGCACAACATTTAAACTGTGAATCTCTCCCTCAGTTGCAGAAAATAAATTTATTTGCCTAAGGTTATTGATGAGATTGTGCTCAGAACTTTTACATGAGTACACTTTCCTGACTGTCTAAATACAAATCAAGAAATCTGTTTGAAAAAATCAGCAAAGACAATCCTTGACCTGTAAATTTAAGGTTAAAATCTATTGCATAAAGAGCTTTGAAAAGGCTTCTCTGCCCCACTCCAACAAGTAAACAAACGTGTCTGGCCTGAAAATTATGCAAATTCATATATGCACCAGCTAGATCTGAGACAGTTTATGGTAACTGCTTTATCACATTATTGAGGGACTGTGGAGAAACACAGGGTTTTTATGCTGCAAGTTCTATCTGCTGCATCAGTCACTTCTCATAAGTTTTTAATTTAAAACCAATAAACAAACTCTAGCACAAAGTCTTGTGCTAGCATCATGTAAAGCAATTGTTGATACTGCTTGTCTTCCTGATTTATTTATTATAAAAAAAATATTTAGTTATTTCAATTTGCTTATCTATAAATGACATAGGGTAGAAAATATGTGCGAAGTTAAAAAATAAAATCCCTCCTACCAGCAGTATATGTAAAATCTATGTATTTTCTAAGATATGTTTAGATTTGTAGTTCATCTGTTTATTTAAAATTTTCATTTTGATGATGTAGGGATTAAAATAATTTATATAAAGCTCTTTGGTTGGACTAGATGATCATGAAGGTCTCTTCCAACCAAAGACATTCTGTAATTCTGTGATTCTGTGATTCTGTTTTACCTGTGTTGTCATTACCCAAATGCTGTGAGAGTAGCCTGGTATGTGCTTTTGCTGTCCAGTGTAATAAGATTTTTTTTCCTTTTAATTTTTTTTTTATTTTATTCATCAGGTTTTTAATTTAAAACAGAGACTAAAATAGTTCTTTCATCTATTTTTGTTGATTGAAACTATTTTCTTAACAATATTAACATAAAGTTCCTAAAGCAGATCAACTTTGCATTTCTTGCTGCTAGTAAAAAAGATGAATAGAAAGAATACCATTAGAGAAAGTACTCCAGCATTGTGAACATGCTCAGGAAAACTAGCAAGGACAAAGAGACAGACTTAGGAGGTAGATAGTGAAATTGCTGTTGTGGTGGGTTGACCTTGGCTGAGCCCCAGGCACCCACCAAGTGGCTCTATCACTCCCCCCTCACTTCTCTCAGCACGACAAGAGGGGAGAGAATGAGAAGAGCCCGTGGGGTACCATAAAGGCAGTCGAATAGGAAAAGGCAAAAAGCAAGCTGTGCAAGCAAAGTAAAACAAGGTTTTATTTCCTACTTCCCATCGGCAGGTGATGTCTGGCCTTTCCCGGGAAGCAGGGCTTAGGTATGCATAGTGCCTGCTCAGAGGACAAGCGTCTTCACAAACGGGTGACTGCAATCCCCTCCTCCTTTCTTTCCCTTTCATACTTGAGCTGACGTCACACGGTGTGGAATATCTCTTTAGTCAGTTTGGGTCAGCTGTCCTGACTGTGTCCCCTCCCAAGATATTGCCCACCACATCTCACTGGGCTGGGAGGGAAGATGTCAGAAAGACAGCCTTGGTGCTGTGCAAGCGCTGCTCAGCAGCAGCCGCAACACCGACATCTTATCTACCTCTCAATACAAAGCACAGCACCATAAGAGCTGCTCTGGGGAACATTAACTCCAGCTCACCCAAACCCAATACAACTGTTAAAACAAAACTAAATCCGTGTATGCTTGAGAAGTAGAAACCTGGCAAGATATCTGTTCATTGGATTTTTTTTTCTACATTCCTTATGCCTGTGTCTAGGTAGTGTAAGGACATGTATCTAAATTTGATTAAAATGCTAAGAAAAGAGCTGTTGAAATGGTTTTTGTAAAGCATTTTACAATAAATCATTAGGCAAAATTGAAGCAGGCATGATCCATCAGAATGGCAGGTAAACACTTCTGATGAACTTTGAACTAGATGATCTTTAAGGTCCCTTTCAACTCAAGACATTCTATGACTCTATGATTCTATGCAGCTGCAAAGAAGATAGGGAATGTGTTTGGTCAGACAACACAACTTGGAGATGAAGCTTTTTCAATTGTACTACAAGCTGAATTTATGGAAAATGAAATTTCCTCATGTGGTAATATGAGTATGGCACTGCAGCATTTATTTTATGCCTCAGGGATCAGGTTGCAGCAGACCTAAGAGAGCTCAGGCAGTTCGTATAAACTAAGGCAGCCTTTACAGATGTGCCTAAATCTTACTGACACGAAGGGGAATTTTGCACACATTTTCTGTCAGGCCTGTTCCCATCATGTATGCTCATGTGGCAGAACATTAGCTCTCGCAATGCTGGTTTCTGCTTATTAAGGTGCAGTGGAAGCTTTCCAGTCTCAGAGAGGGGTCTACTCTTATGGCTGTCCAACTGTACTCATCTGCAACCAAGACACCCTTCCAAAGGATCAAAAGACACCTCCTTCTTTGCAAGAGATAAAGGGTGAGAGGAAGAGTGATATAGTGACATTACATGCAATAGGAGGAGTTACAGGACAGATTTCGTAACTACAAATCTCCAGATTTTTTGAGTATCCGTGTCCTGGTGTGAGTTAGAACAGAATTAATTCTGTTCAGTGTTTTCACTTTCCACCAAAGTGTCTTCTAAGTAATTGCACTTTCTGAAGTTAATGGCAGATTTTCACACACAGTCTCTTGGCTTCTAGCAGTGGTAACGCTCAGTGCTTAGAGTTATTAGCAAGGATTGGTGTGCAGACCAAGGTCACTGATAAATCTTGTGCACTATGCTGAGGGTGCAGACAGTAAAAAGGTATGCCTTTGGGGAGAAGCAGACAGAGCAGTGACCCCAGACTGACTAACAAGAGATTCCATCCCACATATATCACATTCATTATAAAGCTGAGGGATCATGAGAGTCAAATTCTCTTCTTCGATAGCTGGTTTCTGAGGAGAACTCTGTCTGTTCTGCCTTAGATCCTGACCCATATATTCCTGAATCCATTTCCAGAATTTAGCTTTTGAATCCAGTTCATGTCTGCCCATGAGTCAAGTTTGGACTTCCTCAATGCCTGCTCCACAGCATCTCTGGTGAAGGTAGCATAATTGCCTTCAGGGAGGTTAGATTCAATATTGGTTTTCTATGTATTTGCAGGTATTTCATTCTACTATTACTGTTTCCATTAAAGCTGTTTTAGTTTTCTAATCCAGAAGTCTCTCTCATCTCCTTTCTTTTCCCCTTTGGGGAGGAAGAGGGGTTAACAGAGATCATCTGTTATAGGTCCACTGGACAGCCCTGACCCTAAACCTTGACAGTCTATCATTCAGTGCTACTATCTGTCATATCTGTCTGTATTTGTAATGAGTTTGTTCATCAGACATACATTCCTGCCACTCTGGTATCTATGCTTTTAAATTGAGGCCAGTTAAGCAGCTGTCATCTCTCATTATTTTTGGGTTATCCAAAAAAAAAAAAAGGTGCATTAACAGTATGACAGTAATGCTGTTCTTCCTAATGGCTAGGCTGGTGGTCATCTGTAACATGTTTCTCCTTCTGGACCACTACTGTCTCCAGAGACTCATGTAACCCAGTCCCCTGAGGCACAAAACTAAACGCTGGGTGTACTGTCACTGTTGTACCAGAGCAAACATTTGATTTTCTCTTCGGGATTAAAAAAATTCCACCAGACTACTTTCAAGCCAGAAAAGTTTGCTCACTAATGGTATCCTCTCACAAGCAGTTTTCATACATCCTTTAAATTCACACCATCACCTAGAGACCTTTTACTTTTTAGCCATCAGTATACATTTAACTCTCTTAAGTGCCTCTACTAAAATATTATTTATGTTCAGTGACACCAAAGATATCTTCTGCTCCAAGGCACTGTTTGCCTATATAGTATGTCATTTGCTTTGACAAATCTGTGATAGGTAGGATGCAATTCATTGACAAGGTGAAGATTTTAAAGATTTAATTTATAGACATTGTTTTTTTAATTATTCTTAGGTTTGCACACTCAGAAAAAAATCAACAGCTAATATCAAATGCCTATCAAATGCTTCTGACTTTGGATATTAAACTTATTAACACCATGTGACAATCTCTTCAGGGAAGAATTGAAAATTGAGACATTTCCTTCCCACCCTGGCCCATGGTATTTGCTTTCCAAATGTCCCTGTTTTGTTCTTTCTGTTCTTCCCAGAAAGCGAGAGAAGAATTAGCAAAAAAATCAGAGGAAAAGGCAAACACTAACTGCAGGAAGAAAAACAAGAATGTGGTAATAGTTTTCCCATCTCCATCCCAAATCACAGATATTTTATCATCTTTGCTTGTGTGGAACTTCCCAAAGGTTCTGATGGGTATGTGCTATTATTTTCACTCCGGCAGTCATGCATGGTGTCTTTGCTTTTTTTTTTTTAAATTTCCTTTCCAACAACACAAGGAAAGCAAAAAACTCTCACTTTTAATGTGACAGTTGGAGTAGGAGTCATAGAGGGTCTTAAATATAGTTGAAACTTGGGGTTTATGCAATTCCAATAAAAAAATTGTATGCAGCAAATAGTAGTTTTCCTGAAATGACTGTCTCTGTCTCAGTTTTAGAGGCATTTTCTTTTTGCATTGGGTAAAATAGCACATACTTTATAATGGTTAGCATATACTAGTTATGCATAAACACTGGAAATGTGATTTAACTGACATTTTATTATGGTGAGGGGGGGACTCAAAAGAAAAACATTGAGAAGAAATTAATCCCTGGATATGAAAGCTTATTTGAGATTTCTGATCTACAATTTTGTTTTGCTTTAAATAATGACTTTTAAAAATTTTTTTCCCCCCAGCTTTTTGATCAATAGCCATAGATATTGGTCTGGGAAACATACATAAAAATATATCAAAACAAAACAAATATAATATGATATCTTCATGTCTTACCATCCTCCATCACAACTAAGGGATAAAATGACTCATAGCAACTAACTGTGCACAAAGAAAACTGTAAAAGCCCTCAATAGCATATCATTGTGCATCCAGACTATAAAAAAAACCAGCTTATCATGGTGACACATCATTTTTATGTCATGGGTTTTGTTTATTCAATACCTGCTACCCGCAAAATGAGAAGAGAGAGTAGATACTATATGTTAAACAGAACAAAAAAAAAAATTACTTGGGAAGAGGGATGGGAATGACTAAAGACTTTTGTAGGAAACAACAGAATTCACACTTCGAATTTGATGGAATGAATCGAACATCAATCTTTTTGCATTTGATTTTCTAGGTTTGGCAAAATGTGTAAGCAAATATAATTGCTTAAGTATGAAATACTGTGCTGTGCCAAGCCAGTAAAGAACTGGCATAAGATTTTGAATATATATCTCTCTCTTTTTAGTAACTTTTGTTATTTTTAACAGTACATTTAAAAGATCTGAAAAAAAATCTAAGCATCTTGTAAAATTTCCGTATTTCTTGCACTTTGCTTTGCAAGATGGAAGAGTTATGCAAATGAACAAAGCTGAGAAGGACACCTCGTACACTTGAAATGCTTGGTGAAAGCTAAGGAAACATATCAAAATATAGTGGATTTTAGAGAGTAATTTTTAAGCTAAATCCCTTTCTCTCCCATTCATAATTATTTACCCTATTGCTCAGTGGAATCAATATAGAATGATCATGAAGATGTAAACTGCATTTCATATTCTTTGTGTAAGCAGCTTTTTTACTAATATTTGAACTGGAAAAACCTATTTAATGATGACAGGAGTATTCTAAACAGGAGTGTGGGAGAAGGCGAGTGAGGGGTCCTGCAGATATTGTCCCAGAAGTCTCTGTGTTCTATATGTAGTTAAGTGTCTGAATAACAGTGATGCATACCCGCTTCTAGATCAACTGTAATGAGTGTGTTTAAAATGAGTTCTATCGTTATTTGAATTGCACATATAGATGCAAACTGTATATAGAAGTATAAACATAAAAATATATGTAAATATAAATATATAAATAAATAAATGTACACGCATATATAAATTCAATTTGCTTTATAGACGCCGTACACTAATTAGAGATACATATCTATATAAACATAATTTTTAAAATTTGGTAGTATACACCCTCTGACAACTTCAAACAAAAATGGGTTGGGACTCCCTCTTTGTCAGGGGATCTGTGCACACCTAATAGGACTAATAAGCTGAAAAACGAAATAAAAGCCAAGCATAGGTGCTTACTTATAAAGGAGAGGAAGTTACTTTATTACTAGGTTTTACCTCTGAGAAAGTTTGTGCTGGGGGGGTGGGGATGGGGGAAGCAACCACCAAATCTTGAAACTGTCTGTGAAGTCTGCACCAAAAGCTATTTGAGTGGTTTCAGAAAAAAATTAAGCCCCGGAAAAATAAAAAATTAAAAATAAAACTGTAGTGTATATATGATGTAGATGCATCCATGTGGTATATCATAAAAGAAGTTTCATAGTGCTCTGGTAAGATGCGTCACTGCAACCACAGATTGCAGACTTTTGGCCCTACTGGTACCATGCAGACTCTTCTTACTGGGGTATCTATTGCTTTCCTTTGTCCTGTATTAAGATTTAATAGATCTTAGTATCTCATTTATATAGGAAAGGATATTCATCTACTAGGAAGGAGAGGATCAAATCTATTTCTCCTTTTACTCTATAAGTATTGATTGAATTAGAAGGCAGATGAAGCTTGCTTAAGAAGTCCTGACGATTTTCCTCACTAGCCATTTAATAGGAGTTGTTTGTAGATGATGTTTACCATTAAAATTAAATTAATTCCTGATTTAATAATAACTATCTAAATATGTTTAATTAAAAAAAAATAAAAATCCTTCCTTGCAGTATGCATTGGGTTTATTTTTCACAATGTCAGAATCCGGAAATACTTTTTCCTCTTATGGCCAAGCTGTGTTTTGCATTTTGTGTTCTACCTCCCTGGCATATTTGTGTTGTAAGGTTCTACAGGCCAGCTTATGTTGATGTAATTTATTGCTGCTATAGAGGATCACAGAAAACCAGTAAGTATCAGCACTTCATTTTGCTAAAAGCTTTACACATGCATGGTGGCATATACTGAAGCTCTGTAAAATCTAAATGCCAAAACACAGGTGTATAGAAGCAGTGATTATCCTTATTTCAGAGGAAAGAGGCTATAATGTTGAAAGCATAAGTGGAGGAAGACTTAATTTAGCAAAGTTGACACGCAGTATTAAATATGGTTTTGAATATCACTTTGGACTATTTTTACTCTTCCTTGTGTGCTAGTTTTGGCTGCTATAGAGTTAATTTTCTTTGTGGTATCTAGTATGGGGCAATATTTTGGATTTGTGCTGGAAATAGTGTTGATAACAGAGATGTTTTAGTTATTGCTGAGCAGTGCTTGCAGACAGTCAAGGCATTTTCTGGTCCTCACCCCAACCCACTAGCGAGTAGGCTGGTGGTGCACAGCAAGCTGGGAGGGGACACAGCTGGAACAGCTGACCCCAACTGACCAAAGGGACTTTCCAGGCCATATGACATCACGCTTGATATATAAAGCTGGGAGAAGAAGAAGGAAAGGGAGTACATCTGGAGTGATGACTTCTGTCTTCTCAAGTAACTATCACATGTGATGGAGCCCTGCTTTCCTGGACATGGATGAGTATCTGCTACTGATGGAAAGCAGTCAATAAATTCCTTTTTCTGCTTTTCTTGCATATGCAGCTTTTGCTTTACCTATTAAATTGTTTTTATCTCAACCCACAAGTTTTCTTACTTTTACCCGTCTGATTCTCTCCCTTATCCCACCAGTGGCGGGGAGCGAGGGGCTGTGTGGGCCTTAGTTGCCAGCTGGTGTTAAATCATGACAATTGGTAAGGAGATCTATTCTTTCTTCTATCCCTCCTTCCTCAAAACATAAACCTCTGAATATTCTGAATTCTATGCAGGTTTATTTAGTGTGTTGTTCTTGTGTTGAACAGACTAAACATAGAATGCACAAGTGCAGAAGAAATTAGAGCACAGGGGAGAGAAAAAAGGAATTTTCTTTCGAAATAGAGATGCTACTGGAAGCAGAAATTAATCCAGTCTGTGGTTTCAATATTACAGGGAAAAATCAGTTATGCTTGCTGAAAGTGTTATTTCTGCCACCAGTTGAATATTCTCTCTGGGAGCTACAGTTTGTGTGTCCACCAAGTAATTTGCTGAATGAGAGTTGTGCTTCTTCTTCAGGTATTTCCTCTGATGATTGAATGGTAAGAAATATAGCAAGGTATAATGATATATGGCATTGCATTTCTCAATGGTGGTGATATACAGAGCAATGCACATAATGAAGGGTTTAGAGAACAATTCTTGTGAGAAATGGCTGAGGGAACTGGGGTTGTTTAGCCTGGAGAAAAGGAGGCTCAGGGGAGACCTTATCTTTCTCTATAATTGTCTGAAAGGAGGTTGCAGTGAGGTGCGGGTCGGCCTGTTCTCCCAAGTGACAAGCAATAGGTCAAAAGGAAACAGCCTCAAATTGTGCCAGGGGATGTTGAGGTTGGGTACTAGGAAAAAAAATCTTCACAGATATGTTTCAGTTTTTAACCCAGTTTCCAAAACATCTGTTGAGTTTCTCCTCATTTGTTTGGTAAATCTTCCAATTTCTCTGACATAATTGTTTCTTCTTAATTAAACTTACTTAATCTCCATGAAATTTGATATTTTACTTTACACTGAAAGAATAAAAACATTAATTGCCTTTTATGATCCTTTCTTTCTCCTGATATATAGTCATTCTCTTGGACACTGTATGCTCATTAAATTAATGAAATGATTCAACATGCTATAATAAAGTAACTAAATTTTGCTCTTCAGAAAACATTAGGCTGTAGAGCTACTAAAAGTAATATTAGCCATTTATCTTGAACTGACTGCTGTATCACTACTCCTAGTGAGAAACACCTTAATTTGTTAAGAGTGACAATAAGATAATTATTGTATTTCTATGGTTTGCTCATTATTGCAGAAATCTACCACAACTTTGTAAAACATAGAAAAGTAGTATTGAGAATGGAATGGAATGGAATAGAATAGAATAGAATAGAATAAAATAGAATAGAATAGAATAGAATAGAATAGAATAGAATAGAATAGAATAGAATAGAATAGAATAGAATAGAATAGAATAGAACAGAACAGTTGGAAGGGACCTACAATGGTCATCTAGTCTAACTGCCTGACCACTTCAGGGCTCATCAGAAGTTAAAGAGTGTTCTCAAGGATGTTGTCCAAATGCCTCTTAAATACTGACAGGCTTGGGGCATTGGCCACCTCTCTGGGAAACCTCTTCAGTGTTTCACCATCCTCTTGGTAATGAAATGTTTCCTGATGTCAAGTTTGAACCTCCCCTGGTACAGCTTTGACCCATTCCCACATGTCTCATCACTGGATCCCAGGGAGAAGAGATAAGCATCACTCCTCTGCATTTCTCCTGCTTCGGAAGCTATACACAGCAATGAGATCAGCCCCAGCTTCCTTTTCTCCAAACTAGACAAAA
>VWZK01009445.1:0-21842 GCA_013396935.1 Baryphthengus martii
TCTGTAAAGAGTAAGACACTATTCCTCCACAACTGTAGCAGGCACTTCTATAGTACAACACAAAATAAGTATACATATATATTCAGTGAGATAGTGGTTAAAACAACTTCATTACCATATCATCTTAATATGCTGCAAAAACTTCAGGATCTGGCTCTCTCAGCAGAAGCTTGTATCTGTAGCCTGAGCCATCTCTTGCCACTGTCGTTGACTTTCAAAAGCTCATCCTGAAGTTTGAATAGGTTATTATGCAAGTTTCTGTGCTGTTCTCCTAAACTAGTTGGACACTGTTGGAGTATGTGTGAGATAGCATCCCCTAAAATTCACCCATACTGAACATCTCCATCTCTTCTTCCAAAGTCTAAATTCCAATGTGAAGAAAATATCCTGTCATTACAATGAGAGAAGTTACAGATGTAGTTAGTTACGAGCGTGAATTACTGTCCGTAGTAAAAACTTTGCAGAACCTTTCTGAGATGTGGCAGGGGTTTGACATTTGTGTCTGCACAGGTTTTAAAAACCAGAAGTACTTCCACGTCTCTCCCAAGCAATTGCTTTTGTTACTGCGCTGCTCAAGAATGCTTTGCTTTTATGCATTTGATTAAAACTGAACCACTGGGGAATATTAGCCCACGTGACAAAATCATCACGTAATTTGGCAGAAGCATAGCACAGTTGACAGAGCCTGCTTAGTGAGAGCCCCAGGACAGAGCTAGCACAGGGAATAAATTCACCTTTGACCAGAGGAAAAGCGATGCCTTTTGGATTGAGAATTAAAGCCCTGCTGTAAAATGTTCCATCTGCTCCAGCACCAAACATTCAAATGCTTGCCACAAGAGCACTGAAATCTGAGCTGCTCAGAAATGTATAATAAATTATACTATTGCTTACATTCTTAAAATGGAATTATTCAGCTATTCCGATAATCTAAAAAGCCTAATTGTGTTCTTAACTTGATCTATGTAAAGGCTAACTCAGTGGGCCTCAGCAGTTTGATTTCTTATGATTTCTTAGGAGTTCATCTGATTCTCCAATTAAAGCTGCAGGAGCACACACTTCTCTAGTCTTGGATGTCCAGTTCAGAATAAGGTAACTATTTAAAATGAAAATATCGCTATGTTTTCCAAAATTAAGAATTTCCAAGAGATACTGGTGCTACACAACTTTGCTTTGCCAAGGATGATAAATATATTTCACTTCAGTGACTTTTGTTTGCCATCTTGTCTCTTTCGCAATAAATATTTTTGGGTTTTAATGTCAGGACTTTCTTTGTGGGTTTTATTGTGTTTTCTAAGCCAATTTATAGATATAACCCTTGTTTAGGGCTTGGTTTTGCTGCTCCTGTTCCTGTGAATAGGGAAAGTGAAAACTGATCAAGGACAGAACTGCTGTTAAAAGGGGATATGAGATAAACCAGAAATGTATTGGCAGGCAGAACTGGCAGCCTGAGGCAATCTGACAAGAAAAAAACTGCTCTCGTACAATAGGAAGAAAATTTTCCTGCTGTATTTTTAAGCAAGAGTCTCTTGTTCAAATTATAGATCTGAACGATGTGAAGCCAGTTTCCTTCATTGCAGCTTTCCAATGTGTATTCTGCTTACAAACTTCATTTTGTGATTTTGAATTGTTTAAATGGGGCCGTGATAACTTCTGGCTCGCAGCCTTTTATAAGATCACTTAGAAAGGAAAACTTTGGCTATAAACCATGCCAGAATCATAAAGCTGAATATCTGGGGATTTCTGCTGAATAAATTAACCTCAGAATAATCCCCAGTTAATCTCTATCTGTTCATGACCTAAATGGATACAGCTCAGGAGTAAACTGGTTTATAAAACAGAGTCTCAGAAGCAGAGGATGTATATTAAGGATACGTGTGTTGTACTTCATGTTTAATTTAATCAAGATGTTCAATAGTTGCAATATATGCTAAAAAAATACACTGGTTTTTATTAGAGAAGCTTCTGGAATTGATAGTGCAAGTATGTCACCATATCTCAATAACTTGTCACTAAGTTGGTTGTTTATTGAGAAACAAAAAATAGTTTTACTAACAAAATAGTACATGGAATCTGATCATAATTTGTGAAATTAATTTACATCCAACGAGCCACCAAATCTTGGATGAGTATGTTGCTAGAATACAGGACCACTAGAACATTAAGCAAAGCCAATCACAAACCAAACCAAACCAAACCCTAAGCGAGGTCTCAAAGTTAATTTGGCTAAATGGTTATTAATGAAGTCCACTTGATAGCCACATACAGTACAGGAACAGATTCTATATTACAGGAATAGATACTCTGTTTTCTAAGTGTTTAGCATTTCTGTCTTGCATCCATAACTTTTGTGTTTGTTTTTCTTCGTGATATTCACAAGGATTACAAAACCTGTACTTTTATGAAAGTATTCTAAACAAATAAGTAGCTGAGCAGTTGTAAAAAACATTCACTGCAGTTGTCACAATACATATTCTCACTGAAGTTTTGAAATCAATTTGTTGACAGTAACTTCTGTCTCAAAAGCAGTTAAATGTTGGATAATACGTTGGAAAAGAAAAAAAAATCACACCCTACAGCAAAAGGTATTAAGAGCCGGGTTATTTGTACTAGAACATGAAAATGAAGGGAAGTGTTTGTATTCCTGACAAAGAGAAATTTTCATTTAAATAGAGAAACTTACCAGTAAGTATGCAACTAAGATGGAGCTGGGGAGTAAGTCCTTCAAAAAGTCCTTCAAATTTGACTATGTCGAGGGGGTTTTTAAGTAAAGAGAAAATGTACCTACCTTCCCTACAGTGTCTAGCCTTTTGTTTTCAAAAATAATAATATATGAAAATTTTTTGTTTGTTTCCTTTTTCTTATTTATCTAAATTGTTAATTTACTGAATAGATGATACCATTTGGGGTCATGTAGTATTCAACTTCTTCTGCTAGCCTATATATTTCATAAAGTAGTCTTACTAAGATGCGTTCTACAGACCAGAGTGTGTGGACAAAAAGAAAAACTTCCATAATGAGACAAACATATCCCAGATATCCCAGCCTCATCTATTGAAGACAAAAGAGACATCAGTCACAGAAGCTAAAAAAACCTGCTGTTCTAAGTTGAGTTGTGGTTAGGATTTAAAAAATAATAATTAAAGAGGTATCAAGAGGACTTGCATTTCTTACAGTTTCCCCTCAGATTTTGCAAGAAGGATGTGTTGCAATCGTATCCTATAGCTCTGGGTTGTAGTCTGGGTAACTACACCTCTAAGATGCCAAACACTGCAGATAATGTTTCTGTCTGGCGTAAGCCAGAAGTAATTTAAGAATAAATCAATTCTCTCTTAATTTGATCTCCAACTGACTGCAAAAACATAAACATTGTCAAAGACAATTTGATCAAAACACATTGACAATTTCACAAATGCCTTAAAGAGGGAAGAAGGGAGAGAGAGGCAGCACTAAGGGAATGAGAGAAAGTGAGAAAATGCATTTTTTAATTAGCATCCTTCTGTATTTGTGTAACAGTTATGCAAAATAGTGTTGCTTCTACAGAAAGAATAATCTTTAATGGCTATACTCTATAGAAAAATGACTACACATTGTTTATCTTTTAAAAAAACTTGTAAAACGTGAACTCAATGCTATCGAGAAGTCATCTATGCAAGAAGAAAAAGAAGCCTTAAATTTAAGAGTACACAAATCTAAATTACTGTTGACTGAGACAATAATCATTAGAAAACT
Source organism: Baryphthengus martii (assembly GCA_013396935.1). Classification (NCBI taxonomy): domain Eukaryota; kingdom Metazoa; phylum Chordata; class Aves; order Coraciiformes; family Momotidae; genus Baryphthengus; species Baryphthengus martii. The sequence goes on from VWZK01009445.1 coordinate 3,730, forward strand.
TAGATATGTAATTTGTCCTTGAAATCGATTTATTTTACATTCAGTGTGTAATTGATCTTGAGAGTGAGTAGCAAGAGTATGATCTTGCTCTTTAGGATCATGAATTAGCTATGACTGAAGTAAAAGAGATTATTTTATAACTACATTGGGTGTTACACACTTTTTGAAGACACAAGGTAGCATCTGGCAGTGACCTCTGATGCTGATCTGAAGGTTTGGAAGATAGACCTATTTTTTTTTAGCAAGTTCATGTAACTGAAAATTGTTGCAGGTTAAATGAGGATGGAAGAGGATCCTACAAACAAGTGTTTAAAGTTCAGTTAAAATATTGTAGTTTCTTCTGGCTTTTGTCATAAATCTGGAGTCAATTTCTAATTCTTTACAGAAAAACTTGCTTTAAAAATAAAAAATTCTTTTGTCAAAAATGTATTTTAATTTATTTGTTTTACATTAACGATATGAAGTCTTACCTGCCTTGTCTTATGGAGGTAGTAAGTGCTCACGGGATTTATAAGCAACATGCTTGTTGATGTCATCTTTTGCTCTTCATATTAGTTCATATTTCTATCGAACAACTAGAATCACGTGACTCCTGTCACAGAGTGTAACTTGTACACGTGTCATGGGAACCAGAGTCTCTCCATAACCTTGAACCGTATGAAAAAGAATTCCACGCCAAGAGTTCCGTTTAGATCCCTTATAGTAAGAACTGTGCTTCAGCAACTTTTCAGGTTTGTGCTAAATGTAGGGGAAGACTTTGTTTACTATTGCATTTGAAGCATTTTTAGAGGCTGTGGTCACAACAGGCACGTGAAATATACTGGATTTCAACTTCTGTGTAAAGGTTGGATTGGCCTCACCTTCATTCTGGTGTTGTGATACTAGATAGATTTTGTTTTGAATTTTTTTTTTTAAATATGGAGTCTGTTAAGCTTGCAAATTTTCTGCAAAGGCTTCTGTATGATATTTCATTTACCTTTCTCAATACCAACAAACAAAAAGCCCCAAAGTCTCTCTTACCCCCTACCAAAATCTGATACTAGTGTGCATAATAGTATCTCTTAAATCAATTGGCCCCATCTCTAAATCCTCATTGAAGTCAGTTGAAAGGCTTTGTCTTCTCAGTGGAGCATTTCTGGCTCAGTGGCCCCCTCCAAGATGAAAGGTTACCATCATTATGGGGCTCCGATTAATGAATAAACCTGCTGTGTCTTAGTTCTTCTAGTCAAAAATCCATTACAGAATATTTATGTGGAGGCTTTGTATTATGTCCTCACTGTCATTCATAAAAAATTAAGTACTGTGCAAAAGCTAGGAGCAGAAATGTGCTTTTTGACTCTGAAACCGTGGAATAGATTTTTGGGAGCCTTGACATTTTCAGTCCGGTACAGAATATTTGCAGTGCTAAACTGAAACACAATTAGAGTCAGGAATAGTTCCTCCTGGATGCATAGACTTTAAACCGACAGACCTTTTGGAGATAAGCCAAAGATTTGAACACCCTATAGCAGTAATTTTTCTTTGTGAGCACTTAGCACTTTTCTTTATAGCACTTAGGTCTGGAGAATGTAAAATAAAGATACAGTGAAACCAGTTCAAATGGCAATTTACCAGCTACAGTCATCTGAGCCAACTAGTGCTGAAATTTCTTTCCCTAAGAGAGTTTATTAATTACAGTAAGATAATATGTTACTGTAATTTTAAAGCAACCTTCTCGAATACGTGCAACTCATGCACTTCGACATTGCCAACAGGTTGGTCTTCTGACTTCCCGTCCTGGCTGAGGGGACGTCTCCACCTTTAGGGGTGTTGGTTGTTTAATTATGAATTGAAGGATGAAGGTAAAAAACAGAGGTCGATTTGTTTTTCTGATTTAGCTTTCCTGCTGGAAGCGTTCAATAGATGTATTCAAAGTCAATAGATTGGCTGAATTCTGGACTGAGAGGTTGGTTGTTCACAATTGGAGCAAACACCTCGGCTTTTTTGCTTTGTTGTGGCTGTATTTGATAGCATAATATCTCTCATAGCTGCTACCAAAATAAGTTTGTGAAACCGTCTTTGTCTCCTGATGATACTAATGAAACGTTCCTTCCGTGAGGCTGATTTGAACTTTTAATTTTGTTCTGTCACTTGTTTTAGGACAGTGTACTCAAAGATTGTAGTGTGTTGTATTCTTCAGGTCTGACACACTATAAATTTCCTAGCTTCCTAGAGACCTGTTGCTCTTTAAAACACATTTAGTTATACATTTTGCCTTTCTTTCCATCCAAATATTTGAACTATGGAATGCAGTAAACTACTGCGGCTGCACAGATAGAAATGTTGGTGAAGTATGGGTGTCAGGCTTGGAGGGAAAATGGTGTAGGTATGTTGTTCTATGCTGCAAAGTGACTCTCCATAATTTTAGCTCGCTTAGTTTTCTCTGGCACTTCCTATGACAAAGGGCCATAGAATCATAGACTGTTTCAGGCTGGAAGGGAGCTCCAGAGGTCATCCAGTCCAACCTCCCTACACAAGCAGGGTCATCTCGACCTGGATCAGGTTGCTTAGAGCATCTCCAAGGTGCTTTCAGACACTTTACAAAATCCACTGCAGCAACAGATGTGATGTCAATACAAGATAACCGTATGAATTTGTGGAGACTAACGATAGTTCAGATTACTGGAGTCCTTTCTGCTTTGTACTTGAATTCCCTTTATCCCTTACTGCCACTGATCTGCATGTTGGAGAGTTCCCATTAAGACTAATCTATTTGTCTCCATATTAAATTAAGGTTTCTGGCCCATGCTAGTTAAAAAAAAAAAAATCACTTTGAATTTAAAATAAATCCCTGACATTGTTAGGCTGATTGTATTTGTGGATTTAGTCTTTGACTGAGAGGCAGTTAGCAAGTAAAGAAATTAAAGCACGTACTGTGTCCAGTGAGGTCATCAAAGTCACAGATATATTGAGTCCTGGCCTTAACATGAAGATGGGAAACATCATCGACATAAACCTTCTGCTGTTTATTTTGGTGGGAATTTTCTCAAAGATCGCTCATTTATTTCAGTGAGGTAAAACGATAATTTTGGAAGTAAAGGGCTCACATTCTTGCCCAAGTGGTTTAGAAATGCGTGTCTGCCAATCTTTATACTTCATGGGTTTGAAGTATGATATTTCTTTTCCTTGACTTCATAAATAATTTACATTAACAAAATCCAGGTGGCTTAGAGCACTCAGTAAGTAGGAGTTCAGGAAATTATTTATCCTTTGAAAGGAAAACTCCTTATTTTTTCAGTTCTTCTTGCATATTATTCAGAGTTAACAGTTTGTTTTTTTTTTTAGTTCTTCAATGCTAATATTCTTAGTATTTTGGCTGGAAAAATAGCATTTGGTTAAAGCTCAAACACTCTGACAGATCAGGTGTACTAAACTCTCATAACTTCTCTGGAAGTGCCACAAAGCAGAAGCAGATTTAGATTAATGGAAGCCGATTGTAACATCAGGGTTTTAAATCAAAGACAAAACTTGGTTTTTGGTGTGGTTATTAATTGTTCAGACTTTTTTTGCTAGTTCCTTCTAATGTGCTAACTGAATTTTTCTCTAGTAAAATTTCAAACTTTATATATGAAACTATGAAAATATTCTTTCCGTAAATAGCAGCAGTGTTTTGGTAGACAATCAGTGAGGAATATAGATGTGGACATCTGTGGACTGCCGTGGTCTGTTGTTTTCTCTCTCTGGCTTTATTTCTTAGGTCTTATTTTAGGCAGCAGTCAGGACGGAGCAACGCTGCTTGCCACAGTGACTGATGAATGATTGCCTAGCTCTAATGGGACAAATAGAAAGAAGAAATGAAAGGGTAGAAAGACATCCCATCATGCCTAGTTAGAACAGTACCCAGTACACTAATGTTATATTTTATGGTTATTTATCCCTTGGCACTATTTAACACCACCAATTTTGAAGATAAATGTAGTAAAAGCATTTTTATCCTGCTGCTATGAAAATGTGCTTTTAATAGATTTAGGTTTTCTCGGGTCATAAGAAAGAGATAGAAAGATTTTGTCGCTTTCTAAAAGACTATATTATATACAGAGTTTAAAATGTCATAAAGCAGCTTGAAACACTATAGGGAGTCTGTGCAGTAATTGGAAAAATGTTTCATACTAATGTTTGGATTGCATTAGTGTAAGCCGTTGGCATACATTTCATGACAATAAACATGTCTTTGCTTAATTGTAATTATAGCTTACAAAAAGGCTTCAAGAAAGGAAGTGAGAAAGGTACTTTGATGAGTATGGATAATGACATTTTAATGCACTTAAGGCACAAGACAGCACTCCTAAAGACCAGCTCTAGCTTGCAAGAGCTGTTAATAGACCAGCTTTAGTCGTTTATTTAATAATATAATAATGGGGAGTTTGTTAGAACGCCTCTGTTCCACCCCCTCTCCTCACAGATTACCAATTGGCGTGGTTGCCAGCCAGTGGCTCTTCCTCTGATTAAATTCCTGTTAACAACACATGAGCAGATTCTAATCATTATGCAGTACCGAGTTGTACTGGCTTTTCACTGGTGCTGTTTGCATCTCACCCCTCCCGCAATTTTAATCAGCGTAGCAAAATATAGAAGAACCAAAATCACTCCCCTTTGAGATGTCACTGGAGAAAAAACATACAGGTTTAGAACTTGTAACGACATCTCATACCTCCGTGGTAGCTTGTTGGGCTTTTGTGTGCAGATTTGGACTTTGTGTATTGAGTTTGCCTGGCAAGGTTTCGGTGGTGGGGTGCTGCGGCGGGGGTGGTTTCTGTGAGAAGCTGCTGAAAGCTTCTTCCGTAGATAGAGCTAATGCAAACTGGCCCCGAGAGAGATCTGCTGCTGGCCCAGGCTGAGCCCACGAGTGATGGCAGTAGTGTTATCAACTCTGTGATAACATATTTAACAAGGGGGAAAAAAGCCTGCACAACTGCAGCCAGAAAGAGGTGTGAGAATCTGTCGGAGAAACAACTCTGCAGGCACCGAGGTCAGTGAAGAAGGAGGGGGAGGAGGTGATCCAGGCACTGAAGCAAAGATTCCTCCCACCGTCCCTGGAGGTTGACAGTGGAGCAGATATCCACCTGCAGCCTGTGGAGGACCCCACATTGGAGCAAGTGGATGCCTGGAGGAGGCTGTGACTCCATGGGAAGCTCAGGCTGGAGCAGGCTCCTGGCAGGACCTGTGGATCTGTGCAAAGAGAGAAGCCTACACTGGAGCAAGTTTTCTGGCAGGATTTGTGACCTCATGGGGGACCCACGCTGGAGCAGTTCGTGAAGAGCTGTAGCCTGCAGGAAGTGCTCGCGTTGGAGAAGTTCGCGGAGGAGTGTCTCCCATGAGAGGGATCCCATGCTGGACCAGGAGAAGAGAGTGAGGAGTCCTCCCCATGAGAAGGAAGGAGTGGCAGGGACAATGTGCGATGAACTGACCACAACCCTCATCCCCTGTCCCCCCGCACTGGTGGATAGGAGGAGGTAGAGAAAATTGGGAGTAAAGTTAAGCCCGGGAGGGGTAGAGGGGGAAGGTTTTTTAAGTCTAAGTTTTTATTTCTCATTATCCTACTCTGATTTGATTAGTAACAAATTAAATTAATTTTTCCCCAAGTTGAGTCTGTTTTGCCCGAAGCGGTAATTGGTGAGTGATCTCTCCCTGTCTTTATCTTGACCTACAAGCCTTTCCTTGTATTTGCTCCCCCCCTGTCCAGATGCGAAGGGGAGTGAGAGAACAGCTGTAGTGGGCACCTTGTGTCCAGCCAGGGTCAATCCACCACACCCCAACACCTTCATATATTTGGAGTTTCAGTTTCAGACAAACTTAAATTCTGAATTGTAAGCAGTAAAAACATCTTCTAAAATTGTAGTGATTTATTTTCTCTGTTGTTGCTGGCTACCTGAAGCATTAAAACGTAATTTTAGAACTGGCATTGGTTTTTTCACTGGGATCAGAGTGGTCTGTAGCTGATTATTATGAAATCAAATTTACGTGTAGTGTTTTGGTTTTTTTCTCCAGAGTTGAAGCCCTCTGAGATTTTAGGAGCTCTTTAATTAATACGTGAGTAAAATGACAAAATACCTAACTATTTTCAAGTGCTATTGGTATATTTTTGAGATGCAGCCTATTCCTTAGGATTCTGAGTGTCTTTCTGTGCTGCTTTCAGTGCTGCTGAATTCAAGCCTCACTCTAGAGTTCTTAGGATATTTTGCTGGAATAAATATTTATGAATAACCTGGCCGTTTGGGAATGGTGAAGTAAACTGAATACTGACATTCTGACTACTCAATGGACATGCTTGTCAGTGCAATTGGACAAAAAAAACCTGTTGGCAAGATCTATTAGGACCTGCAGTGTGGTTCAGATAACCAGAAACTGGAATGAGAAAAGCTATGGCAACAGTGAAGAAGAGAAGACGATTCATTGACGCTCATGAACAGCAGAAGTCGTAACAGCAGCAGTATTTTAACTTAGGAAATTAAATTGGCATGCTACAGCAGAATAATGAGATAGAGCCTTGAAATTTGTATTTGAGTATACTTGCAGGGCTAACCTCTAAAATTTAAAGCAATTGTATTTGGTTTGGGTGAGCTGGAGTTAATGTTCCCCAGAGCAGCTCTGATGGTGCTGGGTTTTGTATTGGGAGGCAGATAAGATGCGGGTGCTGTGGCTGCTGCTGAGCAGCGCTCGCACAGCACCAAGGCTGCCTTTCCAACATCATACCCCGCTGTGAGATGGGGTGGGCAAGATCTTGGGAGGGGACACAGTCAGGACAGCTGACCCAAACTGACCAAAGAGATATTCCACACCATCTCACGTCAGCTCAGGTAAAAAGAGAGAAAGGAGAATGGGGTCTTCCATTGGTGAAGACGCTTGTCCTCCAAGCAACCGCTATATGTACTGGAGCCCTGCTTCCTGGGAAAGGCCAGACATCGCCTGCTGATGGGAAGTAGAGAATAAAACCTTGTTTTGCTTCGCTTTGTGCGCGCGCAGCCTTGCTTTTTGCTTTTTTTGTCTTTTCCTATAAAACTGCCTTTATTGTACCCCACGGGCTCTTCCCATCTTATTCTCTCCTCCCTTCTTGTGCTGAGGGAAGTAGGGAAGAGTGATACAGTGACTTGGTGGGTACCTGGCCCTCCGCCAAGGTCAGCACACCACAGCAGTAGTAGTACTTTTGGGTCAGAGTCAAGATGAAGATTTAATAATCACCATCATAATAACAGTAATGAGGCATTTCACCCGGAACTTGCTATTAAAGGGAGTTGCTGTTTAAATATATAAAACACACTTTTTTTTTTTTTTTAACAAGTGCATAATTGTACTTCATGAAATAATTTGAAATTCNAGAAATTTGTATTTGAGTATACTTGCAGGACTAACCTCTAAAATTTAAAGCAATTGTACTTCATGAAATAATTTGAAATTCCTAATTTTAAATGAGAGAGAATTGTCATCTAGTCATGTTTTTTGTCTAAGTCTTAACAGCAAGATAGATCTGACTGAGACAGATAATTTAAAGAGAAAAATACTAGAAGTCCCATTTCTTTAAAAATACCAGAAGTCCCATTTCTAAACAAGTGAAAAAGGTTTGCATGTAATATGAGGACTTCAAGCAGCATTTGGTTGGTTTGGCTTTTTAAAGAAAATTTAAGCTGTAACTGCTGTTTTCACTGCTGTCTTTAAAGACCTTAAAAGCAACGTTGAGCAGAGTATCTGCCATATAGCTGAAGTACTTGTAATTATAGTATCGGTGCTGCGTACTAGTTTCTGTAGGTAACCCTGACCATGGCAGCTGCATGTGGTTCACTGGGCTTCAACATGAGCTACTAACTCAGAGTCCTCAGGATTTTACACTTAGTCTTTACAGTGTATTCTGGCTCACGCCTTCATAGGGGCACTTCTGGTGTTAGCACTGTCAGCTAGATGAAGCTGTATGACTAGGACAGCACATGCAATACTCTGTCTTCGGATTGATCGATAGCTGTATTTTAAACTTTGTGCTGGGTTTGCAGTTCCCAGTCCTACCTTTTCCTTTTGCCGTCGTATAGATAAGACGATACGCAAATACTGCGTTCAACGTTTCTGCACAAACAGCAGCCTGTCATTGTGTATGAGCTGCTGAGGAACACCTTCTGTGTCGTGGAACCTACTGTATATGACAGGCTATCAATGTGGAATCATTAGGAAATGTAAATTATGATTTTAATCCTTTTTTTCTACATAATTTTATGTATGTAATTTTTATGTCTGTTGCTGACGTATCTGAATGCAGTATCAAGCCCTCATCTCTATCAGCTTTCAATAATTGTAATCATAGCTGATATTCTTGATAATAGAATAAAATGTTCTAGACATGTAGGAATGTGGAAATATATTTTTAAGCTGTGTTATACTGCAAATGCCGTAGCTCAAGTAATTAAAAGTGATTTAGTGACCAACATGAAATGACTACCAACTGGGGTGATGTTGTAAAAGGCATTATCAGTATAACAGGTAACTCAAGCACAGAGCACAGGCAGATTTGTTAATCTCAAATACGATAAGAAGGTATGTATCTCTATGTGGAATATAGTGCGGAGTTTTACAGATAAACCAAATTAACTCTTCCAAGCAGCTTATAGAAGAGTGGATTTGCTTTGAAGGTTTAAAATTATTAGAGTAATTAAAGAAAATCTAGTGAAGACTTTTTGCACTGTTTTCTCTTGAGCAATTCTGAGAAAATTATTTTCATAAATTTTTTCTTTTCCAAAGCTAGAACTTTAACTGTAGGAAATCTAACAACGCACCGGCTATGACAGATGAGAAAATCGACCAAGCTCCACTAGGCGAAAAACTAAACGCTTCTGCATTCCTGGTGACAATTTATGGTAGTAATTTAAGCTCTTTAAAATGTTCTGTGTTTAATTCATCTTTTAGTTACATTGTGTAATATTTTTTTTTGCAAAGATTTGGCCCTCAGTGAAATGCATTCGGTCTAGCTGGATGTTTATAGATCTCTGCTTTACCTGTCCTCTCTATCAAACCCCTGGAAGTGGAAATGGAGCAGCGTATTTGCCAATGACTTAAGTTATTTTCAGGGAAGTGCAGCAAAACTGGAGAAAGGAATTGTGTATCTCTCTGTAAACAGTCTCTTCCAGCTGTTTCTTTGGTGTTCATGACACTGCATTTTCTTTTACTATATTGTGTTAAGATTTTTACTTAAAGAGGAACATTTTCATAATATGAAATGCTTCTAGTCACAGATTTCAGTGGTAGATACCATATGAAATAATTTTGGGAGCTACGTTCTGCAGTACAGGATACCTTGTACTAGAATATGGGACACTAGGGAATTGCCAGGAGCAGTTGAATGCGACATAAATCCTCATCTGCAGCAGGAAGAGGCTTGGAGAACAGATCAATAGAAGTTATGGCCCCGGGTAGGAAATGTGTCAGGCAGAGGGCAGCTGTGGATGCCAGGAGCCAATGCACTGTGTCAGGACAGACTGAGAGACAAGCGTTCTGGTAAGAAGCTGAGAAACTGTGGCACAGCTCCTTCTCACCCTGTTTGCAGCACCAGGAAGGTATTCAGTTTAACCCCGTGGTGTTACCGGTATCCCTGCGCTCTCCTGGCAGGGATGTGGCAATCTCCTATTCTCCTTCCAGCAGCTCTTCAACACCACACTGTGTGACTTCAGCTGAAAAATCCCCTGCTAATAGGTGGGGGGTTGTGCCCTTGGCTTTGGTAGCATGTACCAAAGGTGGAAATAAGATCCTACAGGTACGGTGCTCCTGTAAATGCCTGGACCTCACTGTTAGTGACTTTACAGCATTCAAGACACTGGAAAATAAAGGTGAGAGCAACTACAGTTAGGTGGTGTGCTGTAAAACACAGCCCAAAGCCTTACACTGGGTCTTGGATGGACGATGCCCCTGCGTGTATGTTATGCCTGTGTCTTGAAGCAGATTTTGACCAAAAGAAATGTCAGAGACTAGAACTAACTTCAGAATAAGCATTTTAATCCATATGCATGAGCCTTTACTCCATAGAAGGTATCATCTTTGAATTACCAAGATCACCTTCAGAACTCTTGTGCAAGATGGCCGTTTATGGTTGGAGGGAATCATTTCCTACCCAGTTCATCTTCATTTTTTGCTCATTGAAATGTTAGTACTGCTCGAAATGAGTATGTTTTACTTTTTGTGTCTCTAGTATTTTCATAGATTATATTAGTGGATAGAGATTAAAGCTTCTGGTAACTTTGTAACTGCTCTTCCTCCAACTTCTTTCATTTATTTATCCTCTGTACAGCAAATAATCACTGTCTGACTGACTTTATTGAATATCCATATCAATTCATCCTGCAAAATATGTTTTTCATGTACTACAAAGTCTTTTTACGGCATCTGGGACATAAGTACGGGTGTGCTAACACCAGTACTTGAGATAAACCATCAAGAGATCAGCCTCCTGACGTGAGAAGACAAACTGCTTGATATGTTCAATATAAAAGTCTCTTGAATCACTGGAAGTGAGTTCCCACAAGGGAGGAGAGAATCAAGAAGATGCTGTGGTGAAATATGGACAATATTACACATTCTTCTACTTACCCCTGCTTACACAAAGCTGAGCGGACTGCACTTGAACATTTAGGCCTTGCCTTTTCTGAGAACTTCATTCATAATAATGACATATTCTGCTTGACTGACAGTTTATGGTCCTGCAATTAATTATGGTAAATTGAATTCTGAAATTCCTGAATTTATTGAGAAATGGTGTAATTACATGCTCATCCTTTTCAGAGTGTATAATAAAGAACACGCTACTTTTTAAAACAACAAAGGCAATTTTGTGTTTGAAATAACAGAGTTAAAAACCAGTGTGGAGTTAAATCCAGCACCTTTTGCTTCCTCATTAGCAATCATGATTGTTCAATCAATAACAGGCAGGAGAAGTGACACAAAAACCTGCATTACTGCTGAAGCAGACAGGATATTGACATTTAAACAAATGCTTTAAACATACTGTGCTTACTCTTCTAGTTTTAATATTAGAAACTGGTGGGGGGTGCATGTCTGATTTTATCATTCATATTAATCTTGCACGCACAGCAAACGGGTTGGTCCTTTTTTTATTATTTTCTACATGAAAGAGAATCACAAACCTATCAAATCCACCTTTTCTTTCAAGAGATTGATTGAAACCTCTGTAACATTTAGCAGAAATTTTCATTGATTTCAGTTGTTACGAGCATGGGTGCTAGTCAGAATAACTCAAAACAAGCAACCTGCCAGGACTTCTTCATCCTAATGGTTCAAATCTGAAACTTTGCAGCAGCAAGTTGATAGAATTTGTGTTTGCACTGATTTTTTGGGGTTGGAGGAGAATTAATATAGCTATTTGAGGTATGCCATTTAGCTCGCAGCTGGGTGGTTTGGGCTCTGTTATCACTGCAGCTCTGGCAGCATGGAGGTCAGCAAGGGCTAGCTATAGGACAGCGTATCTGGCTTCTCTGCTGGGTTTCCCCTGCAGTTAGAAGCTCAGCCACAGCATCGCCCACAAAAGCTGCTCTATTTAGCTAAGGATGCTTCTGCAGATGACAAGAGTATCAGGCAGCTGAGTTTCTCTGTAGTGACTCAGGTAGTTGATAACAGGCAGCTGTGGGGAAAAGCCTTTATTTGTGGAGATGTTTCACAGTTCTCTCTATTCTAGACCCAGGCCTGTCCTACAAGGCCCTGTCCTATCTTCCTTGCCTTTCTGCTTGCCCCTCTGCTCCTGTGAAAGTGTATGCTGAACTCTTTTGGCTGATGAAACTATGAGTGTCTTTATGACCAACAATCCTATTGCAAACCAGGCTCATGAACGATGTGATAATTCCTTCAAAAAGCAAAAAAAAAAGGAACTTCTGTCAATGGTCCTATCTGTCCCCAAAATGGAGCTACCAGCTGCAAAACCAGCACCGCTAACCCCACTTCTGCTAGAGCCTCAACAGTGGCAACTTTTATATATGAACTCCTGGCCTATAAACTTGCTTTCAGGTAAGCTCCCTGGGCAACTTAAGTGTGTTGAATTCTGAGTTACTGCAGGTAGGATAAGTAGTAAGGTGCCAAGTTTTGGTGCTGCTGAGTATTCTCATACATCAATATTTAGGTACCTCAAGGCTTTTAGTATCAAAAACTGAAGTGTCAATGGACAAGAGATGTCAAGATTTAGTTGTGCTGGTGTTTCAAGAATCTTTTTTTTTTTGATGAAGTATCTATAGTCTTTTCATAGATTAACCACACTCATTTTTTTTCACACGCTGGTGTGATTTTTTCATTTGGCTCTAAATTGCTTTTTGACCAAAGTTGTGCAAGACCCTGACTTGAAAACACAGGTGTTATCCCGTCGATCTCAGTAAGGCTAAAGAAATCTGAAAATTATGTAACGCATAGTTAAGAATGTAAAATATTTGCAAGGCAGTCAACTTTCAGTGGGATTTGGGAATCATCAGTGTTGTATTTAGTGATTCTTTGTGACTTAATGAAATATTAAGGATGCATATTTGTGGTGAGGTTACCATGTTCTTTGTCCTTTCTTATAAGAATTATGGATATTTGACAAATTTTCATGCTACGTTAAGATCCTTGAAAGTCCAGATAGCCTTAGTGAAGGACATACTGCCAAAAAACTTATGTTCTGGCTATATAATCTCTGCTACAGGTATTTGAAGAGGTATCATTCATTATAGGGAGCTTTTCAGGTTTGGTGCTTTGGAATCACGTGATTGATGGAAAAATGTATTTATTTTGTGAAGATGTTGGGTATATTTTGGTCTTTCCTTTTAACATCAGTTGCGCTAAATGTGGCCTCAACCAACTTGACAGAGCCATCTAGAATTGGAAAAGCACTTCTTGTTAATTTATATGAGTAAAGAGAATACTTTTGAATCCCTACTTATAAAATTGTCATATTCAACAGAACCCAGATTTTAGCTGAGCACTGGAAAAATAATTAAACAGAAGGAAAACCAAATTAAAGACTTCTAGAATCAGTTTTGTCTTTTTGTTTTAGCCATTTGCCTTTATAAATTTGTCTGCATTACCAGTTTTGTTACCCTTAATTCTTCAGCTCCTGTGAGGGCAAATTCCATACTCTGTTCCCTGTGAGATGAGCTGAGGGAGAGGGTCTGAAGGGTATGTTTGGTGTGAATGTGTGCAGTTATACTTCTTTCTTTCTCTATGTTTTTGTTGTAAGATTTGCACGAAGTCATTATAATTCACTCATCTTTTGAGGTTCTTGGGTACGAGCAGGACCACCACCACCAAGCTGAGGCCTAGAAAGGAGGAGTCTCTTGTGACAGGGTTCCCTCTGTCGGTGCTTAATTCCAAACTAGCTATAAAAGTATCTACCTAACGTCTCCGTGGGGCCAAACCGGCCTTAGCCCGGGGATATTTGATTTAATTTGTTGCTAATTAACACCAACTTCTAATGACCGATTTGGGTATTGAAAGCAAACGCCTCCCTCCTCCCTCATCCAGGCGCAGCTGAGGCCAGACCCCTCTCGTGCCCGGGCCCCTCCCGCCTCAGCGGGGGTCACGCCCTTTCTCCCTCCGCCCTGAAGGGGCAGCGACCGCGCGTGGGCGGTGAGAGGGCCGGTGTCCGCTGCTTCCTCCGCTCCGCCGGCTCCCCTGCCCGGGTCGGCCCGAGTCCCGGCCCCCGTAGGGGAGAAGAATGCGGAGACCTCTCTCCGTTTCCACCTCTTCTGGCCGGTGAGCGTGAGCAGCTTTCCTTTCCCTCCTCTGCAATTGCGAGTTAAAGTGAGCGTGAGCGAGCCTTTACGAGATTGTTTTGTTAGGGAGAATCATTCCTCGCTGGTGGGGTTTATGTGGGGAAGAGGGTACAAACGTGTGACACCTTATGCGAGGAAGCGAGGAGAAAGAAGCAGCTTCAGAGTCCTCTCGAAGCTTTCCCATGCTCTCTATAACTACCTGAAGGGAGGCTGTAGTCAGGTGGGTGTTGGTCTCTTCTCCTAGGTAACTAGGGATAGGATGAGAGGAAATGGATTTAGGTTGCACCAGGGGAGATTTAGGTTGGATATTAGCAATTTTTTTTTTTACTGAGAGAGTGGTGAGGCCTTGGAGCAGGCTGCCCAGGGAGGTGGTAGAATCACCGTCCCTGGAGGCTTCCAAAAAACGTGTGGATGTGGTGCTTCAGGACATGATTTAGGGGTCATGGTAGTTTTTAGTAGATGGTTGGACTTGGTATCTTGAAGGTAATTGCCAACCTTAATGATACTATGGCAGGGGCTGAAGTCACCCAGCCTGCCAAGTCTGCAAGGTTTTCAAGCCTACCAAGGTGTGCAGAATCAAAGTAATGACAGCGTGCAGTTAAGTCACAGAAATACCTGTGTTTGCCAGCTAATAAATATTTATAGGCAAGTACTTCTGTCTTTCTTAACATTTATTTTAAAACAAAGATCTCTGTGTGAAATTGAAACTTAATGTTTCATCCAACTTGTTTGCTGTGCAGGGAAAAAAAAGAGATTTTGACCTATTAAAATGATGGATTGCGTCTACTTAAAGGATGATTATAATTACTTGAACAAACATCTAGAAAGTAATGAGCTGTGAAGATGCTACTACCCAACTTACAGTAATATAGTAGTGAAAGTAATGGGAATTATTGGTGTGCTGATTTGCCAAGCGAAATGATGGTTGCACAGGATATCCTTAGTGACATAAAATGGGAAAAAAACACTTGTGGTTTGAAGATGCTTCTTTGTAGGTTTGTGCTAAGTTTGTCCAACCAATTGCAAATTACAAGTTAGTTATTTTTAAGTTCTTTGTAAACACTGTCTGTCTTTCATTATGTGTAGCTTTGCCTTGCTGACTGTATCAAAGTAATCAAATCGAAATTTTCTCATCACAGCCTCATTGTGAAGCAGTGCTTATCTTCAGGAGAAATAATTTTAGTTTGTCTAAAAGAGCGCTGTTCTTGGATTTAAGGACAACACCGAGAAATAAAAATGTAGAACTTGTTTTCTGTGAGGCGGTGGGGTTTGGTTTTTGTGCTGTAGCTGTTGGTATAGCAATCGGTACTGCATCCACCTCTGCAGGTGTGGCCCTGGGGGTTATCTGTATACCATGATGAATATGACGCTATATTAAATATAAATGTAAAACTATGTGTACCTTACTATATATGAATAGGTGTATTTGTTATAAGATCTGATTGTTATGTAAATAAGGCGAGTTTTGTATGGTTATTTCTTCCTCTAATTCTTACCTCGTGAGGGACTTTTTCTTGTGTGTTTGATAGGTGGCTTGTGCGGTAGAGTTATTCAGACATTAGAAATGATACTGTTCAGAATTTACTATCCTTGTATCTCAAAAGAATTTACAAGTTCACATATGGCGTATGAGGTGTTTATATTCCTTAGGGAGGAATATATTGTGTTGTATAAGAAATGAGAAGATAGAAAGAGAATCAAGAGCAGACAAATGGGCTTCAAGAAAAGATCTGATTCTGGCATCAATATAGCAGTTTCTTTTTGTTTCAAATCAGGAATCTGGTTTGTCTAAAAAGGTAAGTTTTGCCATTTAACCTAAAATGGATTTAAATACCAGTTTAGTTGAATGAATAAAGCATCAGGTTTTGGAGAGTTGTATTGGTGAAGCGACAGTCCTAAGCAACAAGGCAAATCAATATGACCTTCATCTGAATTAAATTAAGGATAATCAACTGAAGGCTTGTGTTGATTTAACTACACGGTTGTAGATGAGATGGTTAAATTTCTGTAGACTAGATCCTTTCTGGTTTGGATCTGTGCAGGACTAGCAACAACAGGTAGTAAGGAAAATAGTATGGTCGTCAATTTGGTGTTTACTTTTTAAGCTATCCAAAAGGCAGTGCTTGTACTTGATTGTATTAGTGGTTATGTGGTATCAGGAGCGATTCCTCAAGCTGTGGTGGGATGAGAGACAAATGTCTGTGACAATAGAAGCTAAGTTGTTCCCACAGACCTGCCTGCTGTGTGTCCTTCCAACACAACCATTTCTCAGGTTGCTATGATCCAGGCTATGAAGATAATTAAACCTTTTGAAAGAAGTGTCTTTCTAAAGTAGTTCTGAAAAATGGGAAATTCTTTGCTTTCATAGCTGCCTCTAGCTTTACAGGTAATCAGTATGAGTAAGAAATCTCAACTTTGGTAGCTCTTAAAACCTAATGTTTTTTAATGCTTTGCCTGTCTATGCCTCTCTCCAGTAGTCCAGTTCTTATTTCCTCTGGGCCAAGAGGCCATTCAGCTCTGGGATCAATTAGCATCTTCCCTGAATCAGATTAATGTATCTCCAGAATAGCACAGGAAGGTCCATGGGCTGTACTCCAAAGGAGGAGTTTTTTAGCCCCTGGTTAACCCACTTCCCCTTCAGCATAGGAGTGGACCCTGGTATTGCAGTGTGACTTCCTTTTGAACTATCTGTTTAAATTTTAAACTGCTTCCTGGAGTGTTCCCCTGAGTGTTGTAGAGAGAACTTTAATCTCATGGCCGTGCTGAGAGGCATGAAGAAAGTCCCATGGTACTTCCTTCTGACAGGGAAATAGATGCTGCCTCACAAAACAAGTTTGAATTTTACTCCCAAAGTCTCCAGGCAGTTCCTTCATAGCTTAGCTAACAGGCACGGACAACACATTAAAAAAAAAACCAAAAACCCAGCTTAAGACAAATGAACAAACAAATATAAAAATAATGTAATAGGAACTGGGTTTCTGTTGCTGGCAACGAACTTTTCGGAATCTTAATTTCAAATCTGCCTAATGATTTTGTATGCTGTTTTTTGATTTCCAGCTTGAAATACATTCCCAAAGTGATTTAAAAACTTCTCAATGAAAATTTACTAGGATGCCCAGGTTGTTGCTTTCAATCAATGACCGCTCCTTTAATAACATAGTAACCTGTTGACAAGAAACATAGAAATGTCTGTCTTTAAATCAATCCGAAAGGATAAGCCCAAAGAAGGAACAGAAGCTAAATTTCCCAGATCAACAGCTACTGTAGAGTATCTGTAACTTCTGCTGTGTGTCAGGAGTGTGTTTAAACTAGAAATAATTATTGATGCATTTTCAAATTTCAGATGTTCATTTGCTTGAAGATACTTAATGAGAGTTTTTAGAGCTCCTAATTAGTGGCCCTGGTTTTAATGATGCACTTTGAAAGTCACGATAGATCTTGGATTTATTTATTTATTTTCCCTATGTATATCCATGGACTGATTTCTCCAAAGGAACTGAACTGACTTGCAACTGACAGCACGGGAAAGTCATGTACGTGGTCGTTTCTACAGCTGCAAACTAGTGCCCTGAGCACCAGTCTACCCTTCTTCTCTTCTGAGGGAAGAACCCTGTCCATATGCAGCAGCTGAGCACAGGCAATGTTGTGCTAACCCTGAAATATGGCAGGGCAGAGGCAGAGACCAGAGGAGAGAACAACAAAAAAAAAAACCTTTCATTGTAGAAGTTACTGTGGTTTACCTAACTGATCTGGATTCTTCTCTAACTATATCTGTAATTTGTGCTGCTCTTGCATGTCACTGTATGCCCCTGTAACAGCTTTTGAGTGGTAGAATACTTAAATCAACTAAAAGCTATTGTCAGGGAAAAGATGATAAAGAGTAAAACTGGAAGGTCTGGAAAACTGTAAGTCTTTTCCATAGAGTACGAACACTTCTCATCTAAAGTAAACAGGTACCATTCGCTGTCTTTCACATAATTAACAGGAACTGAAGATGTGTGTCTGGTATTTGCTGCCTCCCCCCACCCAATGAGAGTATTTGGAAGTTCACTAGGAAAGGTAGGAGGATAGCAATAGAGTATATTGGTTATTTAAAGGTTACCTGCCAATCAAGTTGATATTATTTGATGATATACACTTAGTGCCCCGAGTAATAATCTTGCTTTCAGCACATTATTATCTAAGCCTTGCCTGGGGCACTGCCCTCAAGTCATAGGTTGATATCACACCAGCTCTGCTAGACCATGAGGCAAAGTACTCACTTCTAACTGTGTTAAATATTTCTAAAAAGCTTTTTGGACCGAACTGTACTTCCCAAGAAAGAAACTCAGACTCTTCCCACCCCCACCCCCC
>VWZK01009445.1:21881-47945 GCA_013396935.1 Baryphthengus martii
AAAAAGCTAAAGACATGTCCTCTCATGTTTGTGGCCTGCTTGACAAGGAGAATATTGGTAGGAACATTAATATAGTCATGTAATTGGCAGCTGGGAAGTTATCATCTTTGGGAGTTGCCTGGCTGCCTTAAAAAGGAAAGGAGAAAGAGCTTTGTGTGAGGAGAGGAAGGCTTTTCAGCACATTGGGATCAAATGAAACTATTCAAAATGAGCCTGAGAATCTGCTGGGCCAGATGCATATGAAAATACATTTCTAAGGAAGAGGAGTTATGCAGAGGAAAGCAACAAGATGACCTCAAAACCAGGATTTTGAATTAGAGAGATAACTAGGCTATTGACTCCTGAGGTGAGAAAAGTCACTCATGCCATCAGTCTTTGAGTATGCAGGCGGATGCGAATAAGCTCTTCTCCTTTACAACATGGAAGACTTACCTGTATGGCTGGCAAGTCTTTCCAGTGATAAAGATGGCAAAGTAGTGAAATAGATTAGTTGGGCAAAGTGTGGGATATCTATAGAACTGTTTTGGTTGGAAGAGACCTTTGAAATCATCAAGTGCAACTGTAAACCCAGCACTGCCAGGTCACCACTAAACCATGTCCCTAAGTGCCACATCTACATGTCTGTTGAATACCTTTAGTGGTGGGGACTTCACCACTTGCCTGGGCAGCCTGTTCCAGTGCTTAACAACCCTTTCTGTGAAGGAATTTTCCCTGATATCCAATCTAAACCTCCTTTGGTGCAACTTGAGGCCGTTTCTTCTTGTTCTATCTCTGTTACATGGGAGAAGAAACTAACTCCCACATCACTACAGCCTCCTTCCAGGTCATTGTAGAGAGCGCTAAGGTCTCCCCTGAGCCTCATTTTCTGCAGACTAAACCCCAGTTCCCTCAGCTGCTCCTCGTAAGACTTGTGCTCGAAACCATTTACCAGCTTCACTGAGGTGCTAGAGCTTGTCCAAAGAAGGACAATGTCCTCCTTGTAGTGAGAGGCCCAAAACTGAACGTGATATTTGAGGTGCTGAGCACAGGGGGACAATCACTTCCCTGTTCCTGCTGGCCACAATTGTAGATAACCTCAAGAATAGCTTGGTACCGTATCTGTCAGCAATACCATGAGGTATATTTGATGCAGCCTTTGATCAGAAGGCTATACCAGCTCATTTCTCAGGGTCTCATCCACTCCTTTTTTTTTGTGTGTGACTCTGAAGGCTGAAGGAAGGCCAGAGTGGAGAGGGTGCAGAAAAGATCTGGGAAGAAGTGCATCAGAGACAAAAGATAGTATTTTAACTGAAAATACCGATTTAGATAAATGCTTCATGGAGAACAGAGAAAGGATAGACTAACAAATGTATCTGCAATGACTGTAAAAACAGTCGATTCAAAGTGTAGATAAATCTAGTCCCATGCAAGCATAATTGCCTCTATGATAAAGTATGTAATATGTTAGATCATACTAGGATATACAGATTTAGCCTCGAGAGAAACAAGAATTCTAATATGTGGCTCAAATGATTATTTTTTTTCTTAAATATGTAGAGTCTTCATGGTTTGTTTTTCTTGCTGTTGCAAGATGAAAGTGTTGTATTGTTCCAGAAATCTCTAGAATGGTATATCCAGCAAGCACAAATTTGTTTTAAAGGTGGAGTTCAAAAATTTTGCTTACAGTTTTGCTGTAAATTTTCCTTAAGTAAAATAGTGGTCTGGTTACATCATATAGTTGTCACAGAAAAGAAATTCAACATTGAAGTGTGACTGAATGTGAGACTGAACCTGTTCTTCTTTCTCCATCTCAGTCTTATAGTCACACTGCAGAACCTGCGATCAGGTGCAATACAGAACATTTTTGATTATAAAATAGCATACTTGGAAGTCTGTAACAAATCATTACTTAAATTTCCTATCTCAGGGACAGGTCCATTAAATCATGACAACTGAAAATATAACCAAACTACTCAGTTTAGATAACTCATGAGCTACCCATGGACAGACCTGTATAAACAAGCAAATGGAGAAATTCTACTTAAGATTTCTGAGACAACCCAGTCCAGGAATCCATATAGCCTTATTATTAATCCTTATCATATCTCTGCTTATGTACTGGAATTTGCTGTGCCTCCAGCAAAGATTACTTCCACCTTCTTTGAAGGAGAATTGTCTATCTCTAATCCATCAGAATAGGATGCTCTGTGCATCTGAATTGTTAGCAAATGCACTGTCAAAATTGAAGTCTTTGTTTGCAAAAGTAATCTTTAAAATCCTAATGTTGGTTACGAACTATAATTTCATACTGGTATTGGGGTTTTACATCTACACACATTCCCAGAAGAAATAGTAGTCACACTTTTGAAAAATATAAATATGAGGTGGGCATAGGCAGTAAGATCAGCTCATTATAGAGAAGCAATGTGTTCTTCAATATAGAAAAATGTTAATATTCGTTTGGGTTTTTCAATTTGATTGTAAAGTTATATTCAAACTCTCTGTACGGGTTTTGAGGTCGAGAAATGCCCATTATGTGTCCTTAAATAGCAATTTGTTACATTTACATGTGCAGGAAATGATGGTTTTGTACAAATTCTGAGTTCAATACGTAAAATATGAAACTATTATGAAGACATAGTGGCCAGCTTTACAGAGTTGAATTGCCTTAATATTTTGAAATACAACAAAATGACCCAGGGCATGCTATAAAAATCCTAATTTAGGAAAATGTGCATGTGAAAGTGATTTGATAGCAAACGGTAATTATTTTCTTCTATACTGCTATAGCCAAATTGGTAAGAGATGGATTTTGGTTTTATTCTTAGTACAAAGTGGTGGGTTGTTTGTTGTTTTTTTTTCTTAGAAAAAAATAATCTATTGTCAGCTGAAACCTTGTCTGCAGAGTCCCAGCCTAAAGCAAGATTTTTGCAGTCAAGTTTTAAATCCCTTGCTGTATCTGTGTTTGTAATGGAAATGCTAACATAACCTTCGCTGTTACAGGGCAAACAATATTGCAATAATAAATAATGAACAAAGTGGTTTAATAATTTGAAGCAAATCATGTCATGGGCCTGGCAAGATTTTATGACTAAATTATATGGGCAGGAACCTATCAACGGACATGCTGCATAAATACCATAAATAGATGGACTCAGAATGTGTGTTTATGAAGCTGAAACTACAGTTTTTGTGATCTCGGGGATAAAATGCTGTAGGAGACTGCAAGAAATTGGATGGAAGCCTTGGGCAAATCAAAAGGCAGAACAAATGATCAATGTGTCAGTTTTTAATCAATGGCTGTTATCTCTAGTGCTAATGATCTGTACGGTGCCTCACTAAATCTGCTGGGCTTCTGAATATGGATGTTTTGGTTAATGATCCATTATGTGGAAGTTGGTAAAACTTCTTTCCTTCTAATTGCAAAACATCATACATAATTTTTTTTTTTCCTGTTTTTTTTCAGTACCATGCATAACCTGACTGAGACCTTACTGTGGCCTTTCAGTACTTAGAGGGGGCCTATAGGAAAGATGGGGACGGTCTTTTTAGCAGGGCCTCTTGTGAAAGGACAAGGGGTAGTGGTTTTAACCTAAAAGAGGGTAGATTTAGACTAGAGATAAGCATTGAAGATTTGACACTGAGAGTGGTGAGGCACTGGAACAGCTTGTCCAGAGAGGTGATAGATGTCCCATCACTGGAACTATTCAAGATCAGGTTGGACAGAGCTCTCAGCAACCTGGTCTAATGGAAGATGTCCCTGCTCGCCGCAGGGGGGTTGAACTGGATGACCTTTTAAAGGTCCCTTCTAGAATCACGATGATTCCCTTCCAGAATCATCATGATTCTGTGAATGTTTTCATCTCTATAGGTTAAGGAACAATTGGAATTTCCCCGGTACGGTTTGGATCTGGTTCAGTCAAGCTAGCACCTTCTTTCCTGACAGTCACTGTACTTGCTATGTGCTTCTAAAATGATGCAACGACTCACAAGCAGGAAACGGCTCATTAATTTACTCCTTCCTGCTCTCTGATACCAAGAACGAGTTTCTGCAGTTACAGCTTGAAGGACATCTGTTTTCCTTCAGAAGGTGAAGTGTTTGATCCTCAGCTCTTTCCTTTGGCTTAGATCAACAATATAGGGTGAGTGAAATGAGCACAGGCTTGCCTAGTTGCTTATTTTTAGAGCTGTGAAGACAAATGTCTATGGTTAAGAGTTAAAGAGCAGCAGGATGTGAGAAATAGCCCTAGTTTGGTGGCACTGTCAGTATCACCGCTTCTGCCCAGAACAAGGAAGGTGAGCAAAAGAACTGTGAACTCGTTGCACCAGCCCCATCTTAGTCAGGAGGGGTCTCCTCTTAGGCAGTCTTCTCTAAAGGATTGTTA
This sequence comes from Baryphthengus martii, assembly GCA_013396935.1. Classification (NCBI taxonomy): domain Eukaryota; kingdom Metazoa; phylum Chordata; class Aves; order Coraciiformes; family Momotidae; genus Baryphthengus; species Baryphthengus martii. The sequence goes on from VWZK01009445.1 coordinate 26,246, forward strand.
AATGGGTAGAACAAAAAGACTCTTTAGGTGGTAGTTCAGTACTAGGGAGACTCGATATAAACGCAAGTCCTGTCTTCATACTACACTGCGTGTGTAGCTGGGTCCACAAGAAGTGGTGATAAGGCTGAGATTTTGGAAAGATTGTACTACTTGTGCGTTTCTCTGAGTAAACACAGTATTTTAGAAGGTGGAGGTTTAACCAATCAAAACCCGTGTTTATTTTTTGTGCAGGTGGCTGGGTTTTATGAGCTTGCTGGTATTCGGAAACGCCCTGGTAGCGCACAGCAGCTCTTTCTGAATTCCTAGCGTGATTTTCTTCTACTTGTGGCATACAGGCGCAAGCAAGTCATTATGCTGGAGTTAATGCCTTCATTTTGCAGCTGTCTGACACTTCTGCAGCCCATACCAAGGACAACAGGACTGTCAGGCTGCTGTGCAGTCAGAAATGAGGACAGCAAGAGAATGAATGATCCAGCGTAGTCTATAGAACTGGGGGTAAGGCTGTTGGGTTAGACTACCTGAAGTCGATTTGTGGACCACCCTTCATCTAAGAGGTTTACATTCAGAGAGATTATGGCATTTGTGTCGCAATCCATGGATTTGTCTATTGCTTCAATAATGTCTTTCTCCTGTGGTATCTCTTCAGGTAAGAAGGGTCCAGTTTAGTTGAAACACCCAGATAGAAACTGGCTGATGATCCTGTCAGTACACGCAGTTTCTGGCCAAATTAGCTTTTAGAGATCTTAGTGTACTCATTTGTGACAAAGAGACTGTATCACCTTAATACATAATGGGAAGCATATTGTTGTTGTTATTATTATTACCTTGTCTCCATATTATTAATATTATTAACCTATCGCCATATTATTATTACTACTGTGTCTCCATGTTTTAGGTGCTCTTTGAGAGATTGCCCTTTGTCTGTTTCGAAGGCAGCCGAATTATGGCACTCGGGTTTGATACCGTTTAATATTCCACTCTTAACTCATCTACTTACAGAAAAGCATGGCAGATGTTGTTTAAACTCTAGGGAAAGCTGTGTGAGCCTTTACCAGGAAATATGTGCTCACGCTCTGTCACGTGGCAAGAAAGGAGTCTCTTTGCTGGAGCTCTGCTAAAGACAGTATACACAATGCTAAGGGTTCTTGATAGAAGAAAATAGACTTTCCCACAATTTCAGGTCTTGATTTTGGTGAAAATAAAAAGAAAAAATAATGAGGGGTGGGAGTGTTATAAACACAGGAATGCTTAAATTTATGTATATTCTTCAAACTTGTTACTCTCATTTAGGCAAGATAAAGGCAGAAACTTACTCTCTACTATATAATATATTAACACTGTTGATTCAACTAAAATTTTCTGTTATTACAGTTTAACTAGCTTTAATGATTTAGGATTCTATTAAATCAGAACACAGTTTTTCTCCTGTCTCAGGTCATAGCAATTTAAATCTATTAAGTCACATCCATTATCTATTACAAGGAACGCAAGGGTAGCCCCACTTGCAGGATAATTCCAGTAACGGGCCATTGGTTTTACAATCCACTGCCAAATGTGAAGCCCTACACTGTTTAGGCCGCACTGAAGGACTCCACTGTGTCGTTGTAGTTCTTTGTGACTAACTGGTTGTGATTTCTGGTCCCCATCACTGGTTTGTATTCCACTGTTCGAGAGTTTCGCTTTTTGTTTCTCTTTTGTGAAGCTCTTGTGTGGTCTAGAGTGTGATTAATTGTGTTCTGTGCTCAAAATTACATGGAATATTGCCTGTGTGTTCTGTGTGGTTGTTAGAGATACCTTGGTCTGTGCTTTTCACTGATTAATTCAGCTCAAGTGACTTTACCAAGGCCTTTTGCAGGAATTGGCAGGTTGCAATTCCGCCACCCCTAAACCTTGCAGAAGCTACTCTCTCCCAAACTGTTTTTGGTAAATGAAATTGTTTTATAGAGTTTGTAGAAAGTGTGTCACAGTTAACATTTTTCAGGGTGCAAAGGAGGGTGATAAGGTTGTTTTAGGAGAGAAAGAAAATGGAATGCAAATGCAGAGTTATTAAATTGTCCATTTCCTTTTTTTGAAATATGAAATTTATTCTTTAAGGCTTCTATAACAGCAGATTTGAGTAGAAAAAGCACCCCAGTCCAAGCTTACACCTACAGATACTAGGTATTGCCAAGCACTTGATGCCAAGGATTGTGGAAAATTCTTCTTGTGCCTTTGTCTAATGCAGGGCAGCTGCTTACACTCTCTTGTAAAGCTAAGTTCCTTGTACCGCGGACACTAGCTACCTCTCCAGCATAAATGAATTAAAATTAATGTTGAGCATTTAGTCAAATATGCTATGAAGACATCATTTAAACTACTTTTATTTTGATTGAGAACTTTTTACTTTTTTCTATCTGAATAATAACTCTATTCTCTTTTTTTTTTGAAAAAAAAAAAAAAGGAAAAGAAACAGAAAAAAAGATTCTGTTGCAGTGGCAGGAATCTGCCTGATGGTTGAATTTGGCACTTTGAAACCCTGTAATTTTGACGGAAGAACAAAGACAGGCATTAGAAATGAGGTGTTATTTCCCTGTTCAGACACAGCTCTAAGTAAAGCTTGGGAAAGGGAAGGTTGTGTGACATACCTCACAGAAAAAAAGTGATTAAGAATTATATTAATACCAAGATGTTCGTCTCCCATCCTGTAACAGGGTGCCTGTGAAACATATTTCCATTTGAAATGGCAAGACTTGTTTCTGTACTGCGTAAAGCACAGCAATATCTCTTGCAAACTTTCAGAATAGTTTATCTGTACGTTCGGCAGCATTTGTAAACATCTGAGGATGGCAGCCGTGGGGCAGGCACGCAGGGTGGTAGGTGTGAGGGTGTAAGTGGGGCAAAGGAAAAAGGGAGAGTAAGCAAGAGCTGGCTGCATTTGGAGGGGTCACGTCTCTGAAAGCCTGGTGTGATGATGTCCACCTTCCCAGGAAGGAGGAACCCTGTTGCATGCTCTGTCTGCTTCACTTCCAACTCTGGCTCTGCAGAGCTCTGAAAGCTCAGCTGAGGGCAAGCACTGCACGACCATCCCGAACTGCTCTGGTCTTCACCTCTCTGCCCCATTGCCAGCTCTGCGCTTCCCACACTCAGCCGTTTCCAATAGTATTTAATCTGGAGTCACACCTGTGAGATCTGACCTGTTTGATATCAGCTGGTCCTCTGCTGCTGCCCATCCATCTTCCGCCTTTGCAGTTCTTCCCTTTTCACCCCTTGCAGTTCACAGAAATAATCAGATCTATGTTTTGAATTTTTTCCAGCTTGCTCTATTCTGGGGAAATAAGTTCTGTAGGAGGGAAAGTGTCCTGAAAGGCTGGAGTAGCTGAGGTTGGAAAGTAGATAGTGGAATGAAAGAGGAGGAAAATGAAAAGGGAATTTGAGAGTCCTTTTTGTCAATAAACAATAATGCCTTAATTTTTTTTATTTTTTTTATTCCTTGAACACTACTCTCAAGGGAATGATTACCAATTTCCAGATTTTTTTAAATCTTGGTCATACATTCATTTCAGAAATGATCTGGGAGATAGTTGGAATGAATATTATTTAATTGCAACCTTTTTGCTGTGAAGGGAGAGGAAGAAGACAGAGTTATGACTAGACAAGCTGGTTTTGCATGTGTTTTGTGTTGCTTTTTTTTAAGGGTAAGTACACCAGTCATTCGTTTTACCCTGTCAGTCGCATGTAATTAATACTTTCTGTGCTCACAGAGTTTTTGCTGTCATGTAGATTGATAGGAAAAAGGCATGTTCTCTAAGGCCTCAGTTCTTCCCCTGATGAATTAAATAGTCTTACTATTCAAGTTAGTAAGAGCAGGCTTTGACAGATATTACATATGTATACTTTCTGCGGTGTTTAGAAGGCTACTCTGACTTTCATAAGATTTAGATCTGACTCATAATGCCTGCTATCATAAACATAAGCAATCCCTTATAATGAAACATTTGGCAGTATTTATCATCAGAAAAGCCGCTTCGCAGAATATGTGCTATTTTCTGCCTTCTGCGGGCTATCACTCTACATTTGTATTTAATTGGCACCTATGCCCTATTGAAAGTGGCGTTCCACCTTGTGTGTGGGCTGAGTGCCATGCTGACAGATGGACGTCAGTGCTGGTATGCTAGAGAGCCAGTTTGCACATTGCATGTAACTCTGAGTGACTACATTTTCCTTTGCAGATATTGAATTGGAAAAATCTTAAAAGGGCTTTCGTGTTTAAGGTGAAAAGGATGCACCAGGACTTTCCAGCTCCTCGGTTGGAGAGTAGGAAAAAATGCTGAAGCTCTGTGAAACAGATGTTTAGCTATGGTTAGCCAGGGCTGCTGTTCGGAGCGAGAATCATCTTCATCTCTACCCTCGATTAGCTCTCCACAGGGCACACTCTGACTTCTTAGTGACATTATTTCTGTGGCTAAGCCAAGTTTCTTGTGGAATACCTCTGCTGAATACAGAAATCTGATCTGTCCTGCATCCCATATAGAAGCCTATCTGTTACTTCTGCTCAAGAGAAGTTTTATAAAGACAGCTTTGGCGAAAGAGTGTCGTTCAAATGGCTATTTAATTCTTCAGTGAAGAAGCTAAGCTGTTTGGGGGGGAAAAAAAAAAGAAATTGGTAAATATGCTGTCTTATTATTCTGCAGCATTTAATACTCTTTTCAATACTTCCTGTTCAGCATTTCTTTTCCTTTTTTTTTTCCTAGGCAATTAGGTGCTAAGGTATAAACATAATAAAAGCTAAACTATACAGGAGAGGGGTTTTCATCCTTTTGCTAATGCAAGTACAGACTTTAAATCTCAACCTGAATACTCTTTACAGATTGACAAGGGGTGCATTATTCTAAGTCACTCTGTATTATGTGTGAAGAGTGCCCCAGCTGTGTCACTGCTGAGGTTAAAAGGTGTTAGTGCTTGCATCTTTTAAATGAGCATAGTAAATGAAAGTGAACAATTAAGTAAGAAATTTGGCTTGCTATCTCTGCATGCTGTGTTTTATTGTGGTGTTGCCAGCTTCTCTGAATGAAAATATAAGAGCAAATTAAACAGCTTTATGAACTCGCAGGAGGAGCAGTTGTTCTAGTGGCTTTCATACAAATGTCTAATTAATTCTTGAAGTAACCCAAATTGTTCTTTTGTGATCTGTGAATGGGAATTTGTGAGGAACCTGTGCAGATGAAACTAAGTGAAAGGAGAGCTGGGATTTAATGATTAGCTGGCAGTTTGCAGTTGCTGGGTCCAGAAAATTTTAGTTATCTTTCTCATTAATATTACATTACGAAGTTAATGAAACATTTGGATGAATATGTTATAAGTAATAAGGCATTAATGTTATTTTTCGAGCAGTCAGTTATGCTAATGGGCATCTGTCATTTTTTTCACCACTGTTTGATTTATTTGGCAGAGACCTAAAATGAAGGTATGTTGGAATTAAAAAGCAGAATTTAACAAAAATCCCCATTTTGCTGGTAGCAGCAGACTTAAACTACTTTGCTAATAAAGACAACGTTACTTTAGGAGAAACCTTCACCACTGTGTAACTTTTGCTGCTTTCCACTAAACATTTTAGAAAATCTTGGTTAAAAATTCTCAAAAGATGTGTTCTTTTTGTTTTATGGCAAACCCACGTGAAACAAAGTATCTATTATTCGTATGCAACTACATACCAAATTCAAGGCATGTACTGAAATTACTGAATTGTCAAAAATGGTTTTTATGGAAATAGCATTTCTATTCACTACGCCACTACTACCTTCTTACTCCTGTGAAGTAAACTGAGTTAACAGCGTGGTGCCAAAACAACAGCATCTTCACAGATAATACTAAATCAAACTCCTTTGTAAGCAAATTTGATAGGTATAGTATCAAGCATTTGTATCACGGAAATGCTGCTCCGTTACCTATTTGAAGAGTCAAAGTTAACTGATTTCAGGGAACGGTTGACAAGGTCTCGTGTTACACCATTTGGAACACGGCACTACATGAAATAATGTACAAAATTTCTTTAACAAGTCTTTTTATAGAGGAGGATGGAGTCAAACAATGGGCAAAATACAAAGAGCAGAGGAAAGCTTGCCCGGGAGGCGTCAAAGTGTCTTTTGATAGGCAGGTGCCTCTAGTTGTGCAATAACACCTAGACCTTGCCAGTAAGGCCACTGGGATGAATTGTGCATTTTCTTGGTGAAGGGAGGAGCTTGCTTGCCTCATTCTACCTTAAACATGCAATACCTTATGATTTCTCCTCTATTGTATTTTTATTTAGAATTAAAAATGCCTTTTTAGCTAAGAATTTGGCCACTGTCTTTGTTTGGACCAGGTTTTACTGATTAACTTCTATGTTTGAATTTACTTAGCACTGCTACTTTTCCGTTAAAACTTCTGCGTATACTTGTCCTTACAATAACTTAGCTGAAGACCAAATTAAGCTCATCGTAGCTTTAAATCAGTCTGATTTAACTTGCTGTTTTCATAGTGGAGGTATAAATTTAACTCCATGTTGTGTGATTTGATAGCTGAGAAATGTGGAATTGGGCTACATTTCTGTAGATCTGCAAAGCTTTAGCCAGCTGTCTCATAAAATGAAAGTGTTTCCGTGTTTATAACAAATCTCCCCACTTTACTGAGGTTTAAAATAAGCCACTCAGCTCCTTGATTCTTGTTCAAAGCTGTAGCAAAGAACTGCTTTTCTTTTTCAATAAATGCATTCTGGAATAATGACACAAAATAATACCCAACCATAATGAAAGTAAACTAGAATTTTTATTTTTTTTTTAAAAAATCCTTGGGATCTTTGAGAGATAAAAACCTCTTGTTTCCACTGTATGTCTTGCAGTGGAAGAGGTCCTGATCTGAGAAAAACATCTAAATATAAATACTTAATGGACAAGCTAATATTGTACTATATTGTGATTTATAGCAGTAATTATTAGTGAATTGATATGGACAGTGTTGATGTCAGAAATGAGAGGAGTTGGGCAGTATCTTGGTTAGATCAGAAGCAGTGTACCAAGAGGTGTGTGTTTTCCAGTGAAACAGATTATCGGTAGTCTGTTGAAGTCATACCTGCTACATATTGGGTCTGATATGGTCAGTAAAGGTAACCTTGTTTTACAACCGTAATTATAAGTCAAAAATTGCTGCTCCTCTGACCCTACAGTATTGATAGTCAGTAAATTCATAGAATGTCACATGAAGATCAAGATTTTATGTGTGTACATGTATGATGCATAGTAACATGCATCCCAGTGGAGCATTTTAGTGAGAAACTTGCAAACATGTGAAAGGAATATGAGAGATTAACTGGAAGGAATTTCATAAAATCTCTAAGTTTTATTTTAATACAAGAGCAGCAGTCTTTCTTTTTATACTAAGCAACAACTGATGGATATTGTATGGCCACCTGCCTGTTGATAGAGCACTCCTCTGAAAAATCTGGAGGAGAAAGCACAAAGTCTGTGTTTCCTGAGTCATGTAAGTCTGATGTTTAAAAATAAGTATAAAGTGTATTTTATGAGTGACTTCAAGAGTTGGGGATGAATTGTAATGATGCCTAATTTGTTGTATCTGAGTGCATGGAAATCTTTCCAGTTATAAAAGTGAGTGTCAGGAATACAAAATAATGAAGAGTACTACTTAGCCATCTTATATACGCTTATAAGGCATAAGCTGTGCTGTTGGGATACTCATGCTAACTCACAGGGCAGCCAATCACACTGACAGATGTAAGTCTGAAAAGTTTAGCTCAACTGCCTTATAGGTAAATAAAGTTAATAGACATATACGCATATATGTCTATTTTATATATACATATAATGTCTAATATATGTATATATTTATTTGATAGAGGTAATAGCTCCTTGTCAGATTGTCACTCGGGCAATACCTTAAAGTTTCTAAAAGGCCAGAGCTGAGTTGTATGCTTTAATACAGTCAATATTAGTTTAGTCATCCTTTGCCAAGTACAACCATATGTGGTGTAACTAATTCTGTGTAACCCCTTCAGCTTTCTGTCACAGTTATTGCTAATGCACTATATTATTTTCCCGGACCCGTGACTTGCCTCTGATCTCCCACAGGGTTGTAAGTGACAGCTTGGTAAAGACACTTAATGCCTTCCATAGCTGCATGTCAGCTGTAATGCACTGTTTTGCACCTTTATTCAGTAATGGTGGTGGTGCTCCATAGCAACGTCAGCTTCCCAGCTGTGTGGAGGTCTGCTGTGGAGAGCCCTACTGGGAGCTATTAAAGCCGACGGAAAATCTCCAGGAAAGATGCAGAGTGCAGCGCCTACAAAGCATGGGTGAGAAAAGCTCTTCTGCGGCGTGCGCCTGAGCGTCGTAATCGCCGCTAAGTCCTCATGAATATGCTCGAGTGCTGCCAACGGTGGGCTTTTTGACAAAATACTCTTCCCTTATTGATTGGAATCCCAGGACAAATATTAATTTATAATGTAATCAAAGGTATAGCCCAGAGTTGCTACTGTGCATGACAACTGTGAGATTTGAGGGAAAGATTTCCTTATGCAAATGAACGAGCGATAATCTGCATACAAAGGGATTTTTTGGAGGAAATTTGGACCAACTGCTTCTGAAAATCCCTGCGAGAGGAGAGGAATCCTACCGCCTTCTGCTGACTTTGAAATCTCCCCTGTGTTCCATACAATTATGGTACTTCAGAACCAACAAAAGGTGAAATTCAGCGAAAACCTCAGATTGGAATTCTACCTTTTTATCCTGAAATCACAGGATGTATAGGGATTCTAATTAAAGAAACTCACTTCTGTGTCTCAAGTGCTAAGGCGCGATCAGGCTTGTTGTTAATTACTTGCTGTTCAAGAAGCTAAAGAAGCCTCATTCACAAATTCGTGCTTACCATTTCTGAAAATTTTAAAACCAGAACGTAAGTGTAATAGTATACAGTAATTTAAGTCTTTGATGGAAGTTACTCAGTTTAAGTATTAACACCAACAATAGCTTTTAGGCTTTTTTCTTTCCAAAATTGGGCTAGCCCTGATTATATAAACGGAAGCTTTTCACACAAAATGTATGGCATTTTCCAATTATAAAAACTCTGCAACCTATTGGTTTGTACTTTCCATGTGGTGATTATTTTTTTTTAAAGTGGCTTCTTAACTTAAAATTTGCATTTGTGGATTTAATTCCTTTTCTGAACATTTTTTTAATTTCGTTGGATTAATACAGGGAAATCTTTTTTTTCTTTTCTCCAGTTTCATGGTCATTTTAGGTTGTCTCTCTTACTGTGGCTAAGTTGCAGCTCACAAAGGGCACTGAAATAGAGACTGAAGGCAAAATTACTCTTTATAAGTCTCAGAAATATTTCATCTCTCTGGAGGGCTATAGCTTGCGATAACAAAGAAAAACCAAGTCATTTTTGGAAGAAGTTGTTCCCATGGGGAAACCAAAAATAGTGTAATCGATATCAATGCTTTCTTGCTTCCTGGTCTGCAGCTGTGGAGACACAGTGGTGCAGGGACACCTGCTTTACTATCTTCATTGATAGATCTGAGGTGTCGTCGTAAAGTGCTTCAGCCTTTCCTTGACATGGAAAGCAGCAGGAGAGCGATGAACAAAACCTGACCATAGTGTCCTTTAGATCCACCTGCTAAGTGAATAGATGTTAGATACGCGTTAGCAGCAGATGAGCAAAGCATTTGAAAAGATCCGAAATGTAAATATTTCATGCTTCTCATATGAAGCTTTACAAAATGCAAGGAATAGCATCATCATGCCTCTGACCTGTGCACAACAACTTCTCCTTGCATCATCCACATCGACCTTCAGGCACCAGGAGTCAGCCACTAAAGGTTTTTCTGTCTATAAGGGTCACCAAAATAAGCAAATATGTTTTTGATCTGATATTTCTGTTTAAGCGTTAGATTTAGGAGTGCAGAGAAATTGCTTCTTGTAGTCTGCAGACCACATTGGCATATGCAAATGCTGCAGTGGATGAAAACATTGCTTAAATGAGTTTGGGAAAAGGAAAATCTCTACCAAAAATGAAGAATAAGGATGCATGTTTGACTTCAGACTTAGCAGCTCCTGACTGAGAAGGATCCTAGGAGCTGGGCATCACACTAGAGAAACAACTCTATGTATCTGCGCTGTTCTTATCCCTCACTTTCTTCATTGACCGATGTGCTGAGAGGGTACTAAGCTAGAGAAACCACTGAATTGATGCTTTCTAGCTGGTTTATGGGTTTTTTTATGCCTGTTTTTTACTCTGGCTGGTTTTACTCATCTTATTTTGCAGTTATATAACTGCTGATTGACTATGTGGGCAAATATAATTTCAAGTATTACTGTCAGTTTGCATAGGCGTCAGAACTATCCCCCTGAGCTCGTCAGTTCAGTATCTGGTGGCTTTCTCCATTGCTGTTTATTATCTAGAGGATTTAAAGTTTTAATCTCAGGCAAAGAAGTTTGAGTATTAGTATCTGTAGGGTACAAGGTTAAACACTTTGCTGAGCTGGTGTTCCACACGCACACAATTCTTCCTAGATTATTGGAGGCATAAGTAACAGTTTTTAATATGTTACCCAATTTCAAAATTCCAAAGCAACAGTAAATCTGCAGGATAATACTCCCTGTTCATGCAAAAGGCCGTGAACACAGGCTTACCCTCACTTGTTTTTGTATATTCTGAATGTTCTCCATTGACTTTGTGTCATCAAGGAAGAGTCTTCAGGATCAGATCCTTTGTTCAGAATTTGGCCTGAAGTGTTTAGTGACCTTCTGCACCAGTAGGTTTGTTTTGCAAGTGCTGACATGGATTTTGCTTATCTTGACACGTGCAAATTAAGGTGCTCTTTGCTTCATCACCCATGAGAAGTAGCATCCTTCCAGGATATTGACTCAGCAATTTTAAGAGAATTGGAGATCTTCCTATCAACATAAATTTTGCCACTGTTTTGTTGGGTGATTTAAGATGGCAGGGTAAGTGAGGCAGTAACATGAGATAGAGAGAAAGCTTTTGTTGTGCGGTAGTTTACTGTAGCCACTTTGCAGGTTTCTTTGTCTGGATTTGACTACTATAAAGAATACTTTATAGCCTATTATTTTATTTTATAGGAATATATAATAAAGTTCTTCATCAAATTTGACAAACACCCTAAACCATTCCAAAGTCTTGATGTTTGAGGAACCAAGAGCTTGGACACAAGCAGAATTTGTATGTAACTCTGGTTTTATACTCGTATACTTGTCGAGTGGTTGTGTTTTTATTTGGAGTGGGGGTCAGGAGATTGGTTGGGTTTTTTTATTTTGTACTGCTGTTAAATCTTAACTCTTTTGCTTCAGCTGCTACATAACAGGTTTTTTAAATTATGGATAGGATTTTGATATGACCTTATCACTCACTTAGCATACGGCAATACAGATGGAGAATGAAGCCGCAGATGAGTGACAATGAGGAAAAGACTGGGAATGAGCAAAGCCTTCGATATGCCGAGAAGGGAGGAGAAAGCAATCTGTTTTAACAGTTTCTGATGGACTTCCTTGCAGGCTGCATGTTAGAAATGGCTTTCTAAAATTATTAAGAACAGTTTTATTTCCGTTCAGTTTGTAATGATACTAAAATGTTAACCAAGTATCCGTAGTGGGAAGGATTCTGCCATCCGAAACTAGGCATTTTCAGGTTAGTCTTGCACTATAAACTCAAACTGCTTGACCAAATAGTCAGTGTGGAGCAACAACCATCTCCAGAAGGTGACTTCCTCCTGAAATAGGTATTTAAGGTGAGTCGATTACCTGAAGATATCTGTATTTCTTTATTGGTTATAAACACTTACTTTGAGGTTAATTAAAAGCCACTCTTACTTGTGCCCAAAGAAATGCAGGAGATGGAGTTTCAAGCCCTGTAGCTTTATCTGCAGATTTCGTGCTTGTGGAGTTATTTTTCCAGGATATGGGAACTAATACTCATTTGGGTTGTTTTTCTTGTGGTTTTCTTTGATTTTTGTTTTAAATGGGTAAATGCAGTTGTGAACTTAAATAAACTAATGTTTTTAGGAAGAGGAGTCTGCTTCTATAAAAATACTTGTACAGCAACATGATGCTTTATTGAAATTGTTTACTAAGGTTATACAAAGATTGAATTTGACAAATTTATAATATCTCAGCAATCTGAAAAGCTGTGGCTGGAGCTCACAGATAGGGACTGAGATGTGGAAAATGTAAGAATTTATACTTCCTGTGTCTCTGGAGCACTTTTGTGTGCTGTTGGGGGCAAGAGTAAACTTTGTCAGAAAGCAGAGTTCATTTATTTCTAACAGCTGTTGGAAGTCCAAGAGCTATATAGCAAAATGGGATTGGCTTTATATTCTGATCAGCTTTGCTTACTAGCCAAGGTATTCTCAACAATCAGACAGCTGCTTTGTATTTCATGTTACTGCCTCCCAAATGCCATAACCAAACTGCTTCCTTCACGGCTACCAAAATGTCCTACTTCCCTCCACAACATTCTGTGATCGAGTACAGTATTCTGCAGCTTTGAGTGCATCCAAAATGTAGATGTACTGTCAAATCAATGGCATGTAGTAATCTCCAGGGGTATAATGCAAGTGTTAGCTCCTGGTTCTCTTACTCTCATTTGTTAGTTAGTACGAATGCTTTCAATTTCAAGCATCTCTCTGAGCTGTGAGCTTCAGCTTCTCTGTACTGCTTCAAAGCCACGGGCTGCTCACTTTTAAGCTGAACTTTTTGTAGAATAAATGGATACTGCTTGTACTTATTGCAGAAGATGGCTGTTTCTCTTTCTATGTTAATTCTGCTCTTCATGAGCAGTTCCCATTTAATTCTCTTATTCTGTGTTCTTTTCCTTGCTCCTCTGTTCTTTTCATACTGCTGTATTCCACATATGCGCTCTCTCTGCGTATGAGAGAGTTGTTTCATTATTTACCCCAAATAAAAGGCAGTATCCGCAATACTCCTGGGAAATAAAAGTAAAAACTAAGCACAGTTCATTTCCTGCTTGTCTTTTGCTTTTCCAGGGGATTACAAACTCTATACCGGCCTGACTGCATGAGTAGGAATGTTGCAGGAAGGGGCCAAGCCTCCAACAATTCTCTCACCACCTGTGTGGAAGATGGACCTCAGCACAGAACTGGCCTCACAGTAAATCTTTCTCTCTCTCCAGTCTTATGTGGAGGACAGGTCAGGCTTCTATCACATAGTACAAGATTACTGAAACAATCTATTACAAGTGGTTTCATAGCAATACAAATCGATTTCTTTTCACTGCTTTAGATTATCTTCAATTTATCATTAATCTCTATTTTACTACAATCTCCCCTTTCATTTTCAGATTGTTCTATTTATTGATATAAAATAAGGTAGCCTGAGTAGGGCTAAGAAGAATTACAAAATTCTGAAAGAGCACCGTGAATCATACAGAAAGGAGGAAAAAAAACAGAAGAAAGAGCAGAACTTTTCCTTTTTATCTTTAATGCCATCACGCTGATCCTTGAATACAGCAGCTAATAGATATAGTTCACGTTGCTTCATACAATATATGGAAAACTGGCAATGAATGTGAAATAAATAAAAGATTGATGGGAAATGTCACCTTAGATTCAAGAGGTCAGATTCTCAGCTGGTGTAAAATGAAGCATTGTACGTTTCCACCTGTTTAAGGTCAGGCCTAATATATTTGCAAATGGCTGTCCTGTATTGCTGTTTTATACACCCATGTAACTTTCTAGTCTGCTTTTTATTCCATTCCAAATTCTTCTTCAATTGATGCACATCTAAAAATCTACTGAAGAGCAGCAATGGGACAATATAAAAATTCCACTGTAACATTATGGATTTAAATTATTTCTTGATATCAAGTTATTAGAAGAAGTTGGGGGAAAAAAATCCCTTCTGAGCTGTGATTCTGCCTTAATTTCATTCACTCAAGGAAATTTTCACAGCACCTTTGTGCTGGAGTTCAAGCTAGAAGGCTGCAGGCGTGTAGTGTGATCTGTAGGTTTTTTGGCATGTCTTCTCCTATGTTCGTTTTAAATAATTGTATGGCCCACGTTGTTAATATTGTAGAAATCAAAATTAATCTTTTTTTTTCTGTATGACTCTAAGTATTGGAAACTTGTGGATTTTCTATGTTCAGATGTGCACAAAAGACAAAATACAGAAAGCAGACTTTTCTGGTGAGATGAGATGCGATCCAATATGCATAGGGTCAGCAGGAGTCTCTCCTTAAAGGAGCCCTAGTGAGATGCTCTATTTCCCCCTACACTCTTTCTTTTCCTTCTGTAGTTTAAGGTGGTAACAAGCTCTTTTCTGAAGCATTGTTTCTTGTGCCAGTGTAGGATATTCCCCAGCTGGAATGCTGGAAATCCTTTTGTGACTGAATACCCCAAATTTTGTGGAGTTTTAAACTGAGTCTGTAATATGTGGTGCACTTCCAGTAAAAAAAAAAAGACATTTTTTAAGCTTAGTTTGATACTCTTACCACGTGAAGGTGGTTGTAAAGTTTTCAGAAATTAGTTCTGTGAGTTGTATCCGGTAATGTAGTACTTGATACTAAACTTAGATTTTAGAGTGCATTTTGTTTCTCTAAGTTTTATGTCCTGTGTAGCTATTTCTTCTATCGCATTTCTTTGCTTTTGAAATGGAACGATTCTAATCTAAATTTTATGTCAGAAATCTCAGCCATTGCTCCAAGGGCTTGAGGTGCACGCAGGAGGAGTCTTCACAAGGGCCTTGGCAGAGAAATACTCTTAAAGTATTTATCTAGGTGCTAAATTGTTTGGGTTTCCTTGTTTTGTTTTTTGTTTGGTTTTGTTTCGTTTTATAAAAGTGACACTATTGGCATTCGCATTTGTGTTGCCCAGATCAGGCTCTGAGAGTTTCATTCGATGGCCAACAGTGGATCTTCCTCAGCGTAATCTGTCTGTAGCAGGGCAGCTAAAGGCGTAGCCTAGGCTAAGAGGTTGTTCAATAATGTCAAATGAATCCCCGGGGCCCTGCTCTCTGTCATATTATTTTCTGCAAATGTGACACAAATGAAGTGAAGCGTTTATTTGTATTCGTATACCTGTTATTGTGGTACTGGAATTGCTATTGTAGTATCAATATGAGAATTTGAGGTGTAACTTTACGGTCCTTTTCGACGATTACTTCACCATTTTTTCCCGAAATTGAAATGGAAACTCAGATGGAGTTAAGAAATAGTATAACTTGGCTTCTGCATGAGTAACAGTGAAAGAGAACAAAATAGCTGTATCTTAGGTGAAGAGCTGCACTTAACTCCTTCCTGCATCTACATAATTGAAATAGATCCAGTAATACACAACAAGCTGTGTGACTGACTGCGCAGGACACCTTACACTACCAATGTGTTGTGAAGCAGAAAGAGAATACAAGTTTTCTTCATTCCCTAGAGAAAAGTGAATCTCCATTGTCAGCTCCATTTATTGAAGTGCATTATTGCACTCATAGAATGCTTTTTAGTTATGGTTCAGAGGAGAGAGTAATTTAACCCTTAGTTTGCAAAAACATCCAAGCACTTAAATTCCCATTTTACATTAAACATTAAAATGTGTGAGGTAGCACCTTCACCTGTAAGTGAAACCGGATTTAATTTTAATTGCCTAGTTGCCTGAAAACCAACAGGTTTGTGCATCTCAGTTCAGACCTTTTGCTGAGTCATGTATTGTATATATTTATATAGGTAGTTTTCATTCTTATCTGTTAGTTGTGAACTCCTCTGTAGTCATCTTGAAAAAAATAATATATATCTGATTACACAAATAAGCGGCCAGTAACTGGTTCTGTCTTTCAGTTGTTACTTTTGTCACAAATTGAGCAAAGATACCGTGTATTTTAGAACTTCACTTACTATTGTGCTCCTACTGTACTGCTAACTGCTGACCCCTACTTAGTCTTGCCAATCCATGGCATTAGGTCTGCCAAGTCTTTTAACTCTACTGAACTGCTGTCATTTTTTTTTCCCTTTTCACCTTTCCATCTCCCTACTTGTCCACTATGATTAGAAAAATGACATGAAAACATAGTTGTGATCTGGTGCTGCTAAATGTTTGATATCCTTTCTAGCCTTTCTTGGTGATAGTTTGTTTCTTGCTCCTAGATGTTTGACTGTCGTAAACCCTTCAGTGCATTGAGGATTAAGTGGTTGCTACCTATTCCTCTTTTATGTTGTTTCTAGTTTTCTGCGTCTCTAGTATGTAAATATATAGTCACTTTGACAGCTTTTTGCCTTTTGAGAGTGGCTGATTTTTATTTTTATCTCTCTAGTATATCCTTCTGTGATTGATTTTTTTTTAATAATTTTACGACATCCATTGCCTCAGGGTATGTTCAGTAAAATCGTGCAGGAGTTTGGTGAGTCTTTAAGAGGTGTCAGTTGGTTAATAGCGTTACAGGACCTGGAATGCAAGAAAAAACTGTGGTGTTTGGAGGAGGAGTTCATTCACTGTGACATTTCAGCAGATCTATTGATACAGAGTTTCTATGATCTTCATACTTTTCTGTCAGTATGAACTCCATACTTTTCCTTATTCAGTCTCAGTGCTAGCAAACTCCAGGTGCACATGGTGCAAGAGTGCATGTGCACATGTACACTTACAAAAATGGACCTTTGTATTCTTGTTGTCTTCATTTTGACTTTTAGTCTTCACGGTATTTCCATTCTGTAGCTCAGCTGTGTGGTAGAACATATGTATTCTTTCTTGCCTTTTACATTTTCTGCGTTGTAGCTAAGTCTCGAGGCAGCCAGCAGTCGTCCTCTCCTTGGTCCAAGGTGTCTGAAAGAGAGGCACCAGTCAAAACGATCTCGCTGGATAATCAAGAAAACACATGCTTTCAACTTTTGAAAGTAGATCTGTTTGGTGGGAAGCGAAAGGCTCAGGAGTCTGGCTAATGAGACAATGAAAGGTCATAAGAGAGAATATTTCATTCCTAGGTCACCGGTTCAAATGCAGACTAGCTTAATAGTTAGTGCAGGTTGTTACCATCTGACAGCTGTTCCATAATCCACGAGAAATGGGAAAATTGTCACAATCTAGTTTCTCTGGCATCTAAATGTCGATGTCCTACAGACAATCATGATTTGCATAGGGATATTAATCATTTGTTTTACCCGTGCTGACACTGAAGTGGAATATTACGGTACGGAATGTATAGAACACGTGAACATTTCCGTTCTTGAAATATTGCTCTGGGGGACAAAGTTGAAGGATATTTTAAAGGCGCTGTGAGACAGGGAAAGGTACCACCTGCCCCTGCCATTTACAGTGCTCAGTCCCTTATGTAATTGGTTGAGGATAGCAAAGATGCTCACTATTAGAAAACACAGGCCTTTTCTTTAAATAAGCTTTACTGGAAGTTTTTAAAGAATAAATACAGAGTAGTAATTCCAAATTAATGTTGAAAAAAACTCAAACATGTTATTTTTCAAATTTTTGATTTTTAAACAGCATTATTATGTTTGCTTTGAATCCATAACTCTGATGTAATTGTATGTATTCTAAGCTTTGGATACTCTTAGGTTACACTGTTGTGTGTACTGGTGAAAGTTAAGAACACCACACTCAAACAGGTGTAGTATTTATATAAATACATTGATCTTAGTAATGAGTACTTCATTTTTACTGTGCAGTGCTTGAAATAGTAAAATAAATGTGTATCTAGATTGTATATATGTATTGGTTGAACACTGAAGAATAATTAGGATTTATAGGCTTAGAGTTTAATAGGCAGAAAATGTTAGTACTTATTTGTAAGTACCAAAATTCATAGGACTTGATTCTGGAGATCTACAAAAAAAAAAGAAAAAGGGAAGCTAAGTCTGAGCTGTGAGAAAACACTAGTATTCTGCATAATTATTTTTTATCATTACTTTATGTTTCTATCCAGAAAGTGCTACATAAATAGAGAAGTCAAAGGTAACTCTAAGTGGGCAAATGCAAACCAAGAAGCTAATTAATTATATGTCAGCAACGTTAAAGTTAGGGTCCATTTTTTTATCTTGATTTAGAAATATAATATTAAAATTTCTATGGGCAGGTTTCATTTTTAAAATACAAAGTGAAAAGTACTGTCAGGTGTCCGTGGTGTCTTTGGCATCTGTCTGCTTGCGTGAAGGATTTGGGAACTTTAGCATCTCCGTTCAACTCCTCAGACTACAGCAATCATAGATATTACATGGGTTAAGATTTGTGTTAAGGCTTCAGATTCATTTTAAATTAGTCTACTTTATCAGTTTCTTAATGACCCAAGGCCACAAGCCTTGTGATTAGCACTGCTGAGCATCTGGACATCCTTTTGACTTCAACGGGCCTTGCAAGTGTTCAGTGCTTGTCAGGTTGAGACTGGCACTCCATGAGGACTTTCACTTTTATCTGCATAGATTCATTTTACTCTTTGGTGTATCTTGTAAAGACTCACCAGGTTAATGCAAACCCAACCCAACTGCTAGGAATAGGGAAACATACTTTTGAAGAGTTTTTGGCTGCTATAAAACACAAATGATGCATCGTGCCCGGTGTGTTTGTAATGGAAAAGAGCATCTCCTGTCTCAAGTGGTAGGGCACATCTGGGCAGCTGCTCTTTATACGTAATTGGGAACCAGATGTTGTAGAAAGCTGGTCATTTAACAGTAGTTAACAACAGACATGAAAGACTTACTTCGTTAAAATAAAAAATGCAGCCAATACCTTAACAGAGCATGGAAATTAGTGAGCATAAACTAGATTTGATTTAGCTACACTGCCTTTTCTTATCCACCTTTCACAGAAATGTAAACACTTCTAGTTGGTTTGGTGTTTTTCAAACTACCATCGTGAAATATTAACTTCAAAGTGTTATTTTTTCTGAATATATTGACAATTTTAGACCATCTCTGCTCCTCCAACACCTTTTTCTCTGAATTTAACACTTGTGCTATTTAGTTAACTTTTTTGTGGGGACACGTTTGGGAGGTTCTCCCTGTTACCATCTCTGAATCAAAAGACTAGAGAATTACTTGCCCTAGGAATGATTGCAGCTTTCAAACTGAATATACAAACTAGATTTTCAGCGTAGCTGTGTAAGAATTAGTTGCTTACGGTTTGTTAGTGCCCCAAGGCTTAGTTGCAAACAGGATCCAAAATGAAAATAGCTGTTAATCAGTAAATAGAAGTCTCCTTTCTCCAGGCATTTCTACCTAAAGGTGTGAGATAAAGCTGACAAACAAAACTCAACATTAAAACTGCATAAAGTATCTCTCTATTTTTTACTGTTGATAAAATCTTCAAGATACATGCTTAATTCTTTCTGATGTGATCACATAGTCTGTGAGAGAGAGCCAGCTGAGGGAATTACTGAGTTGTTGTTTACTCTAACTTGAAAACAGCACAAGGTATTGCATGCTGTATAATTTTTTTTATTCCTCTTTTTCTCCATTTTTATTGCCAGTGCAACTTTTCTTTTTATCTCAAACTTGTCAAAGAAAAAAAAATAGCAGAAGAATTTAAATTCTTTACTTGGAAAGTCAGGCAGTTCACAGGTGCATGAATTTCCAAGAGCTACCAGTTGGAGGTGGGGTGTGTTTCAAGTGTGTTACTTTACAATTTGTTTTGCAGAACAGAAAAATTTTTGGCATGGGTCTAATGTTTCAGAATTTCAGAACTCAGAAGTGTTGTACTGAAGATG
The DNA here is from genome assembly GCA_013396935.1 of Baryphthengus martii. Classification (NCBI taxonomy): domain Eukaryota; kingdom Metazoa; phylum Chordata; class Aves; order Coraciiformes; family Momotidae; genus Baryphthengus; species Baryphthengus martii. The sequence continues at coordinate 45,940 of VWZK01009445.1, forward strand.
GTAACGTTCCCTTAAATTATTTCTCCTCTTTATCAGTTTTAAGTGTGACATAATATTATTCTTTATTCTTATATTTTGCTTAAAAACATTATTAAGGGATTTATGCTGTTCAGCATCATCTTCTATCCAGCCGTATGTATACATGTATATACTCATATATAGGGTAAATTTGGGGAAAAGGCATTAGTTAAATGTTCTGGGAGATAATTACTATTTATCGCTAACAATGCAAAGTTGAAGCGGGGGATGACTTTAAAATACTTATGTATTGAGGATACTAAATAAACTTGATTTAAAAATAAATTTTAAATAACTTTCCCTGGAATTATTCACTCTTACTGTTTCCTGAATCTTTTTTTTTTCCAGATATTAAAAAAATAACTAGAAACTAAGGGCAAATCTCTTCTTTATTCTCTTTTTGAAGATGTATAACCAAATGATGTGGATATAGCTATAAATAAAATGAAGCTTTTGTGGGAACACGTAGGATGCTTTATTGTTAATTAAGCAAGGCTAAAAATGTAACATGTTTCTCCACATCATTTTTTTAATATAGACATAAATTGACTAGTGTAACATAGGAAGAGGAGAAAATACTACTGTAGGCTTAATATCAGTGATTTGTAAGACAAATAGAGCAATGGGGTTCCAAGTTTTTTTTGAAGATGAGTAACAGCTTGAAAAAAAAATACTGATTTAATTCTATGAAGCAAATGCTTTCTTGGAATAATCTATTTTATTAAAATCAGCATCTGGAATCCATTGCATATCTAAGATTTCTTAAAGTTTTTATGGTAAAGAACCTGGTTACTGTAGTGATAGATGGTTTTGATTTAGTATCGCATTGCAGCTTCTTTGCAGAATTAAGAATAGTGGCAAAGGTAAATTGGTGGCTGTCACCAGTATCGTAATGTTCCTTTGACAATATTACTTGCCTTTTTTTTCCTTTGGCTAACATGTTCTTTTGAGTTTTTGTAGAGAAATCAAGCATTTTTTTTCAGGTTTTTTTCCTCCTGTTGCAGCTCAGTCAATACAGCTCCACCTCCAAGTGTAGCCTTATCCCTCCAAAGTACTTTCAGTTACCTAACAAGTGCCTAGTCCACTCTTCCATACCTGGAGTTTTGACGGTACGTGGGAGTTGTGGGTTGCCCTGAGCTCGCACGTGTTAATTAACTGGCTGACCAGTGTAGTTGGGACCTTTGTGAGGAGAGCTCCTGCTGCTGGCTACCCTTCAGTGAGAGAGGACATCGCTGTGCAGGTGGCATTTCCACCACGTGAAAATGTAGAAGTGTATCTCTGAGACCCCACCTCTGAAATCTGGTTACAGTTTATGAACAGGTTGAACACCTATTATGGTTTTGGATTCAGAACATATGCCATATGATTGCCTAAACCTTGTTTTGAAGGAAAACACGGTGTGTGTGGGTGGGGAAATGGAGTCAGATTTATTCATTTTGGTTTAGATAGTTTTTACCTGAAAAAAACCCGATGCTTCTATTATATACAGATTATATTCCCCTGTTATGGAATATTTTTACTGTTATTTCCACAGTATTTTAGCATTTTCTTAAAAGTGAAAACTACATTCAGATGTATCTGCTTCCATGGGATTTGAGAAGAATTCTCATTACACGAAGAAAGATAGAAAGATACTAAGAAGTTAATCTGCATATATGTGTAGGGAAAACCAGCTGTAGATCCAGGATAGAGTTCTTCTGATAAATGCTGTGTTTCATTTCGGAATATGGAACCCTATCTTTCTGTTTTGCAAATGAGGGTATCAGCACGCGGATAAAAGAAGGCAAGTTTGAGAAGAATGTGTGTTTTGTACTTTGCTCATTTTAATTTCATTGCAAAGCAGGCACAAGTGGGATGGACTGGAAATTCCAGTATTGTGTTTTAGATAAACCTATAAGCAAAGTGAACTCTCTGCTTTTTAAAATGCCCTCTCTAAGAAACTGCTTGAAACCAAACCTGTCTGAGGTGCAGTACGGCACGCAGTGTGG
>VWZK01009446.1:0-92627 GCA_013396935.1 Baryphthengus martii
TATAAACAGTTCAAGCACAGAGATTAGAAGATTGCATGCAATGTGCTCTTTCCCACCCCCCCTTATTCTGAAATCTCAAAAGCTGAGATAAGTGGAAGTAAGTGGTATCAGGAATAGAATTAAGAATTTTTTGTCAAAAATGAATGTGTTCTTCCCCCTTGTCACATACAAGCTTTCCTTTATTGTTTGTTGGGTTTTTTTAAAGCCTTCGTAAATAAAGTTTTCCAAAACGCAGAATTTACAGAAATTTTCACAACCAAATATTAAAAAGATTAAAAAAAAGATATTTCAATGTCTTATGCTGGAACATAGCCTGAATCTTAGACATTCACTGGCAAGTAACTAACTGGTACGTAGACACTGCTTCTAGAAATGCTTAATAGGTAGGGACATGTCAACTTCCCTTCACACCTTGCCTTGGATCAAATCAAAGTAGGAAAAAAAACAAAAAAAAAACCAAAAAAAAAACCCACCCAAAAACCAACCAACTTTCCTCACAGAAATCTTATCAAATGCCATGGAACTCTTTCATCTGTGAAAGTTTAGGTTTCCAAGGAAATAAGATCTCGTACAGCAAGAGCATGAAAAGGAATGCAGATTGCGCATCTTGGATCTTTTTTCCCTTTACCAGTAACTCAGTTCCTAGGAAAACCTTCTGTTTGTGTTGAATATCAGCTGATGTGTTGAATAACAATCCAAAAAAAACCTCACAAAACCACTCAAATTAACACCTATCTTCACACATATTAATAAGAATTCTTTACACTCTGTTACATGCGTAGAAGGAGGTAATGAATTCAAATTTTCTTTGGAAGTCACAGTGCAGTATTTATTTTGTTCAGTTGTAATTTTCTGTTGTATATGAACACAGTTACCTAGTAGCCCACTCTTTTCAAGAGGGAGCAACAAGGTTTTGTCTGTAGATTCTTGAGAATTAAGTAGGAATTGGAACTGGTCTTATACTCTGATGTTAGCTCTAGAGTTCAAAAGAACCCTGTAAATGTGAGGAGGAATTTACAGCTGTGAAATTGCAAAGCCACAAGAAGGTTATCGGCTTGTTGTTCAAACTCAGCTCCATTACAGAATTTTTCTCCAGCTTTATGAAGGTTATTTAATGCATTATCCCTAACTAAATACATGGATGAGAATAACACTACATAGATACTAGGGATGTGCGTGAGAGGTGCTGGGGCAGGCAACTTTTTGACTGTAATTTTCATTTCACAGAACTTTACACTGAATCTTCTGTCCTTTACATCTCTTGTTATCTAATTGCCACATGCAGCATGGGTAAGACTTCACATGCCCGTCAACACACGTCTGTCAAGGTAGATACAGCAAAATATCAGGTTTCTTTCTACCTCCCTGACACCACGGGGGTTATCCTGCAAGTACATGCGGGCACTTCTTATCATCCAAAATGAAAGGGTATGCAAGACCTACAGAGGTAAAGGAGGGACTGCCACTGTTGTCTGTCTTTCTTCCCCTCCCTTCCTCATCTCAAGGATATGTGTGTGTGTGTCTGAAGACAAAAGAGGGGGAAAAAAAAAAAAAAGAAATCAGCAAAGAACACCATGGAAACAGAGCAGAAATAGTGATGAGTTCAGATCTGATTGCTTCCTCATTAACTTAACACAGACGAACCCAGAAATACGTTTTATGTTGAGCACTAGCTGAAAGTTTCTCTACTAACGGCTTGAAGTTTCTATCTTTATCAATCATGCTGCGCTCAGAGCAACAATTTCATACATAATTCTGTTGAATGTAAAAAGCAGTTTTGAACAGAATTGCATGCAACTCTCAACTTCTGCTGATTTAAACAGCCCCCAGGAACACATCAGGAAAAAAAAAAAAAATTGACTTTTGTCAGAAACAGGGGGTTTTTGCTGTTTTATATGTTAAGAAAAATGGAAAAGATGACATTCCTAAGACCACAACCAGTGCAGTCTTTGGTTCTATGCAATCTGAAGACTAGAAACTTTGCAGCAGAAGCTAACTGAAGTGTCTCTTGGCTCCTGTTGCACCCAGGTTTCCTCACAGCCCTTGGCAGGATGTAGACCATGGAGCAGAAAGGTTTGTGTACAGTCAAGTCTTACTCCAAAGTGGCATCATAACCGAAGTAGGTGTATATTAAAATAAAACCAGGAGATGCAAAGAGGAAACGCTGTCAAGTGCTATAAACTTTATAAGCCAATTAGCTTTAACGCAGTTTTCAGGTTCCTGATCGTTATTACAGAATTCATTAAAAATGGGAAACTGTAAATATCTCCAGGTGAATATACCACAAAAAGTATGATCAGCTGCCTTTACCTTTCCTATTAGGAGAGAGGGAATATATCTCAGAAACTTTGTTAACTATAGGTGTTAATAACCAAGGATAAGATACCATTACAATAGCAACAAGAAATCTGATCAGCTGTCTTTTTGCCTCAGTGCATGCTGGAAAATACAGCATGACAGTATTGCACAACATCTGGTCACGTTAAGGTCGAGAGGCCTGTCAGAATTTGTGGTGTATTCTGGTCAAAAAGCATGTGCTGAGGCTCACAGGACAGCCCAAGGCAGACAATACCTCACCCAGAATCACATCAGCTTTGGAACGTGGGATATATCAATCAAAACATAAAAGAGTAAAGCAAGGATTACCAAATTTGCATGTGCTTTAAAGTGATTCTTCAAAATATTTTAAAAGGCTACATGTATGGGTTTTTTCTGGTATTTTTATATTTTATTTTCTGCTAGAAGGATTCTGGTAAAATCCTAGAAAATCATAATGAGAAATCACTAGGTCTATTGAAGAATACACTCTACTGTGCAGCCACACAAGTTAGAAAAGAGGAAGAGGACACGTAATGGGTTTTAAAATATTATGCTAAAAAACAGTAATATTTGCAAATGCTGTACAGATGTACCAGAGAATCTCAGAGGAAAAAAAATAAACAAACAAATAAAAGAGACTCTATCTCCTCTACTCAACTTTAAATCCAACAACATATACACAAAGAAATCAGCATATGGTCTAGCAAATAGAGAGAATTCAATCCTGATACTTATGCAATAAATAACAGAGTACAGCATGACCTAACTCCATAATACTGCTCATCTCAACACTGAACCATCACATTTCATACACTTATCTAACACACAGGAACAGAATTAGGAGGGCAAGACTTTTTTTTAATTAATTAATTTCCCACTAACTATTCTCCCACTGTCATTATGAAACGTTGCTAATATATCTCTCTAAACTCAGGAAAAAATTCATATCAAACCCCACAAAGTTGAATCATATAGTTCTCATAGATACATATGAATCTTTGATAAACTGTTTTGAGACCTTCAGGGAAAGAATAATGGAAAAAAAAAAATCCATGACAAACATTCTTCTACTTTATTGGACAAGAAGAAGGGTTTAGATTGCAAAAAGAAATCAAATCCCTCCTCTGTATACAGGAACATTATGTGAAGTTGTAGTTTTCCAAACTTCCTACAGTTTAGTGTCAAACCCTTCCATTCTGTGGTGACACTGGCATGATTACACAGGTGACAGAGCACTGGTCACATAGTTCTGTGTTTCTTCTCCATCCAAAAAAAACAGAAAAAAGCTGTCACAAGGGGTTTCTAGAGTGGCAGTCATCTGTCTCAAAACTTCCAAGGAAATCCTGCTGCTCCAAATGGATCAGAAAGAGGATTTGTGCCCAGATTTAAGACATAGATGCGCGAGCACTGAGCTAACATGGCATTATTACAGCACTGGAAACCAACATAGTACAGAGAACACCTGAGATGATTGGCAGGTTTTGACCAGACTTTCTGAAAATGGAAGTTCAAAGAAGAGTTTCCACTTGTTGTTTTCCTCTTAATTTAGTTAACATATTTCTGAAATTCAGTGTAAACTTCAATGCATTGTCAATTAGCTCAACATTATATTTTCAGTATTAACCGACAAGAAAATTTGCTGCAATAATACCTGCTGTTCTGACCTCAGCTACAGCACACAACACTGTGAAGCACATTCACACTACCATTTTATGTCAATCATTCTCTCAGAGCCCATACTGCAGAAAAATTTGATTATAGAATTTGCAATTTAGTAATGGTCATTTTCAGTAAGTTGCAGATGTTAAGGGGCAGGGAGGGAAGTTCAGAGTTACTATCTTTTATTGAAGGTATTACATTTAGACTTATGTGACCTTTAAGCAGTGTGTGTCCTCTGAACTCCTATTTTTTTTTTTTTCCTCTCAAATTGAGAGGGATTGTTCTTTATGCTGTGCTATAAGACATGACAGAAGTTGCTCAAATACTGGAGTCCAAAACTAGAAAAATATCACCAAGTTCACAGCCTACTTGACAGAAACAAAAAAAAAAGCCAAAGATATACTTGAGGAGAACAAAATAAAAAGATGAAGTCCACCTATAATTATAATAATACTTTTTGATATGCATTTTCATCACAGCACATGGTATAGGGGAAAATGTATACAAATTATTTTATGTATATATATAAAAAAAACCCAACCAAAATAAAAATGATCCTGCCTTTCAAATTACTTGAAATAATCCTGCAAGTTGCAATAATATCCTGAAGATTGGAACATGTTCTCAAATGTTATTTTATGCTTGAAAATGACAAAAGATTTCATTTTTACACAGATTTCCTCAAGCCAAGAAAAGCATTCAGGTTTTCAGGATACAAGAAATAAAGATCTTTTTAAAGCCTGGATTGCCACTGAAACCTCTAATCAACCTGAGCAGGTACAGATCACACAACCAAGACTTTATTCTCTTTCTTCTTTTTCAATATCCCTGATATATATATCAGATATGGTTCCTTTTACCATGAAAATCTCATTTTTCTAAAGTAATTTCTTTCTTTGCCCTTGTTATTTAACTAAGAAGAAAATATATGTATGAGTGACCTTTAATGTGTCAGGCAATCTCTCTATCATATAGTCCCCAGGGAAGTGAAATAACTGTTTCCTTATTTATAGCCTTCAATTTCCCTCATTTTTGATGTATTACATTCCCCATACACTTTTTTTTTGCCTTCTGCCTGAACATAACATGAAATGGTCTAAAGCCTCATTTCCAGATGAGCTGCAAATAGCATTATCTGTAAGGCAAGTAATCAGGTATTTGTTGCAATAGAAGATAGATTTAATTTACTCCACAAGGCATGTGGTTGCAAAGGATTATATTCTTAAATTTAAATTTTTCCTGTTTTCTTTTTCAAGCAGGAGCACACCTTTTTTTTTTTTTCCAGACGCAAGATTGAGGTAAAGCACAGTGACATTTTTTTTGCCATTGTCACCTCAACCTACTAAAGGTTCCCAGGTCAAATTTCATAACTGTTTAGAAAAACAGATGGGTCCAAGTTTAGAAATACTGATTAAAAGCTGTATAATTAGACATACCATTCATTATGTGGAAGACATACTTCCCCCCACTGCCAAGTATGTTCAGCAACATCTCTTAGAAGTACAAGAGTGTGAGTAACAGAATGAAGCATTGGTAAAAGAAATTTTATCAACTGGAACAAACCAATTTTTTAATTTTTTTTTTTATTATTTTTTTTTAAAGTTCCTTAGAATACATTATATTATCAGGGGAAAAGACTGAGCCAGAAGAAAGATTTTCCCTACCCTAGTCTCCAGCCACGGTAGTTGGCTGCAGGAATCTACAGCACTGGATGCCTGTCTAGGATGACATACTACTGACCTCATGGCTGGGAGGCACAGGAGAGGGATGCTAAAATTCACCAGGAATATGAGTCTCTCATTAAAAGATTGATTCACAGAAATTTAGGCTTCTGTGGTTTTTGCTTTCTGGTCAAGTGCCCTATGGTGTCAGCCAGCCACTTTACTCAAGCTCATTAGATAAGGGAAAAAGTCCTCAAAAAAATAATTCAGACTCTTTCTGTGGAAGATTGACATTAAGAGCCTCCAAGCAGCTGGGAAATTAAGACTATGTAGATTGATTGTTGGCGATCACTATGACAAGTAAAAATGTTGATTTCAAATGTGCTTGATGAAGCTCAATAAGATGTCAGAAACAAAAATTAAGTAAGCTGGGTGTCAGAAATAAAAATTAAATTATCCAGTTTTGAAGCTAATTTTTTTTTTTCTGGGGTTCTGGCAAAAGTAAGCTGAATTGCATGAAAGAAATGAAAAATGATAAAAGTATAATTACATATAATCAAGATTCATTATCTTAGCATGACATTCAGAATTGTAACATAAAAAGTATTTTCAGAATGATGTAACACAAAGTGTAGGATCAACAGACACTTCTGAAATCTGTTAAAACTCTCCTGGATAAATATTTTTAAAGTATCACCAGTTGATACCAAACACCTAAAATGAACAGTTTCAGTAATGTTACCATTTTTCACTTGTTCTAGTGCACTTTCCACAAAAGCTTCTCAACATATTTTGTAAATATCTACTTCATTTTTGAAGTGGTTCTTGTAGCTCCACCATGTTGGTTCCCAATTAGTGCTGCTGACCAGTCAAGAACAATTGCTAAAAAGAAAAGGAAACTCCTGTACTCCAAGGCTTGCATTCAAAAGACAGGGACATGAGGATGATGACAAACTCAGATTGGCCTCATACCTTTATGCCACATAATTCCATTCAAACCATTAGCATCTAATTAATTTTTTCTTTTCCTAAAATCATAGAAGAAATACATTTTCCAGAATTAATCAAGGCTTAATACAGAGACAGGGCTGACAGCTCCTTTCTGGTGTCTCTTCTGGCATGTGGTTAAACCCTTTTATTAGCCTTAGATTCTAGTCTGTTCTAATACTTTGGGGTTTTTTTTCCATTTTTAACAAAAAACCCAAACAATTAATGGTAAATGCATTTTTGATTAAATGCTTCAATACTACACATCGTTAGATAATACCGAAGTGGGGGCTCATAACCAACCCATCCTTAGTCCCATGCAGGAAACAGCCTTTGAGAAACACCTTGAAATTCCATGGTGAAAATTTGCCTTCATTTAAAGTTTGTTTCCAGAGGCAGAGCTGGCTCTTAACTGTTAGGATTTTTGATATTTGCCTCTGATATATCTGCAAGGCTTCTGAAACTCCTTTAAGGCTGGGTTCATTAACCATATGAAAAAAAATAATCTGCTTTACATGTAGTCTACTTTCAGAAGAACGCAGAACCCTGTGACACAGAAAGACCTGTCAGCTTTCTATAGGATTAGACCATTTAGCACATTGCCAAGTGACACAGTGACAACAGGTCCCTAACCTTTCATGCAAGGTTTCTTCTATCCGCTGTCTCTCATAAAGACTGAAGATCTAATACATTAAGTTGATTTTTTTTTTAGGGTTTTACTGTCTCCCCGGAAGACCATTCAACATTTCTCAGAGAACTACAAAGCAGTTAGTAAGAAACAATGATAGTAGATATAAGAATTTTGTGGAAACCTACGCAGGAAAACCCTAATGGAGTTACGTGGCAGACCATGACTTGGACAAGCATGGTCTGCAATACTCTGCTTCTATAAAACAAATATACTAGCAAAATGACACACAGTTGACCTCAAACTATTATTTATTCTACTTGTGAAGTTGCTGTACACAGCTGTTGATCCACTTCACAAAAGAAAAAAAAAATTCTAGACGGCAGCACGTTAATTATTATTTCTCTTCCACTTCTCTGCACTCCTAGTTCCACAAAGAAATTGAAAGCGCTTCAGTAAAATTCACCATAATAAGCATCTCTCACATTAACATATCAGTCTAACATACTGCAATCACCAGGCAAAGAGATCCTGTTACTCATCTACATTCTGTTCTTCATTCATCCATAAATTAAGTTATTCTCACTAGTAATTAAATGGGACATACACATATTGTCCTGTACAATGTAATTAGATGTAATTTTATTTTAGCTTCCCCACAAAGCTGTAGCGAAATGCACAAACTCATCAAGAAATCTAATTTCAGTCATTCCTGCAGAAAATTACTTTTTTGGATTTGTCTTGTTCTTTCTTAATATAATATACAGAGAGCGTTTTCCCTATTTCAAATTGGAATTAGGAGAAAAGATACTAAGACGTAAGTTTTTAAAAAACCAAAAACATTCAAATATCCAGAATATTGACATCATTAAAGGAAAAAAAAACATAAATTTAGCTTACCTGGAGGCCAGAATCTGTCAGAAATTTTGTTTTGTTTCCCTTTACTTTGGCAAATACCGAGTAGGAAAAATACCTAGCTAAAATGGAATTGCTTTAAGAAAACCTTCCCTAGAAAGAGTTTTTTTTCTTCAAGAGGAGCATTCTGGTCAAGATTAGGAGATTTTAAACAGTTCCACATGGGAATGTGAGTTTCATCACATCTCAGGTGAGGGCTATAATCACATGGCCAGTAGTCATCCTTCAAAGAGAATTCCTCAAACATTACTGGTGGAATAGATCTGCTCTTTATTAAATAATCGATGGGTCAGGAAGCGAATCATCCCCAAAAACCCCACAACAGTTGTAGTAATGATCAGCATGGTCTCATGGCTGTGGAAGACACGATCACATTGTAGGTCCACATAAATAGAGCAATTTCAGAGGGAAACACTGAGAGAAAGTGAGTTGATATTAAAGCCACTTGTCAGAGCTTTGAAAGGCTCTGTGGAGCCTTTGGCATGACTGTGCAAGATGAGCCTTTAAGTCTTTTCTCCATCATCTCAGGAAGATATTACAGCGGAGAGTTACCACCTGGCTTAAAGGGCCTCCTAAAAAAAAAAAAAAAATCCTTCACAAATATTCACTTGTCCTAAGACAGTATGAAAGCCAAAGAAAGTTGAATCTCAAAAATCTTCATCAGTCTTTGCAAGGAGAGAAGCGAACCTTTGGCTTCTTTTGTGCTACTATTTAAATGGAAAAATGTAATGCTCAATTGCTATAGTGAAAAAAAATTATATTATTAATTAAGTTAGGTTTTCAATTCATGTGATTAGGATAAGCTCTGTCTATCTTTGCATATGCTTATTATTGTAAGAGAAAAATGTTTCTATTCACTGCTAGCGCTGCATTTCGTGATTTGCAGTAATTGACATGATTTAGCAAGTACAAAGTTGATGTTGAATAAAGTACAAACAGATTGAGTATCCAATCTGAGAAACAACCATTTTGCTTTTACAAGTTAAATATTGGTTGTTTATACAAATAATTGCTCCATCCTTCAAGTGTAATTGCTAAATAATCTTTTTTTTTTAGATTTCAGAGTTACTTTTTTTTTTTGCAAATTATTCTTCATAAGGGTTTTTTTTAGTAGAAATTCAACCCTACTCCCAATAGAGAGGTTAATTTGTTAACTTGTAATTTAGATTCTTGTTTAGAAAGACATTAAGGCAAAAAAAAAAATAAATAGAGATGCTTTCCTAAGCTCGTTCATTGGATCATGATGAAACATCGTTGAGTATTTTGCCTTCTCCCTCCCTTCTCTCGAGAAATCTTGTCTTAAAGTAATCTTATATTAATGCTTCAATATTTTTGCTGAGCTGAGACAGAGTTGACTAATGAAGGAAAATGTTAACTGAGAAATGATGATGATTTATGGCAAGACATTACGTCTTCTGTTGTGCAGAAGTGCTGCTGACTGTCTCTGATGCAAAGTGAACAGATTTAGAACTCCTGTGAGTGAGTGATAAGTCACTTATGTGTAAATTGTTTTCCTAGGTCTACTTCAGAAGTTTTTTTACAAGTAAGTTGTTTGAATTGAGTTCTCAGCTTGTCTACTGTTGTGTCCCTTGATAAGATTTGGAGTTATTGTATTCCCCACAAGGCCCAGGAAGATTTGGTAACACTGAAAGGTCTATGATTTAGGATATTGTATAGGTTCTCCTACAGAACCTCAAAGGCTCAAACTATCTAAGTTACAGGAGTAATGGTGGAATTGAAATAGAGGAGCAGAGCAAGCTGGTATGAATGTCTGAAAAAGGAAAACGTTTGTTTTTCTAAAAATAAAAATAGCATACATAAGACTTCAGGAGAATTTCAGAGATTTCTCTAAATCCTACTTTAGATGCAACTGACACAAGTGTCTGAGATTTGCAATGCATGTTCATTAGAGAAAGATGATTTTGAGAAGAAATCATATTCAAGGCATGTGCATATGCAAAGTATCGGTTATTTTGATTTAAAATAGCAATGGTGCAATGTTTTTAGAGCAGAATAAAAAAAAAAAGGTGGTGCACGCCTTTTTTTTTGTCCCTCTAAACGGGTGTCTCCATCCTGACAAGTTTGGCTTACAAAATTCTACTGGATTCACATTACATTTAAGTTAACAGTGAAATGAAATTTACTGTTCTTGTGCAAATTTGGGAGGGTAGGGAAAAAAAGGAGAGGAGAAGAAGGAAAGGGAGGGAAGAACATTTCAGCTCATTACAGTGACAGAGCTAGAAAACGTTTGTCTTTTTTCTAAAATTATGTCTTTGCTTTTACTGATGGCACTGATCACTATTTATGCGCCCCTGCCAATATCAATCGAAGAACAACAGCATTTCAATAACACCTCTGCTTTTCACCAACAACATGAACTTACGCAGACCGATAAGAAGATGGACACTTTTCTTCAACGTATTTAGATTTTAGGTAAAGCAGCTGACGAAGACATACAGGATTGATTTCTAGTGTTCACCTACTAAAGCAGTATTTAGGAATTTAAGTACGCAACTGTCATTCTCAAGCTATAGAAGTGGAGCAGTTCTTACAAACTTCAGTTGATGACACTTTTAAAAACTGTGACTGTTTGTGTGAGGGTGCGATAGCACGGATTCAAGGACTAAAACCCTAAACTAGTGCTCCTCATGCGGAGATCCATGACCATCTTGTCCTCAGTTCAGCAATTGAGCTGCCACTGATTCAGTTCATACAATTGGAGAGAGAGATTGAACTTTCACAAAGTATGGGAAAAATTTCATGCAGTAGGAATGTCTTGTGTTCCTTACACACTCTTAGGAAGAAGTATTTTTGAAAAATCAAATCTGGCTGAATGTTTATATGCACCTTTTACACAATAAGTAAGGACATTCAGAAAAAATCTTTTTCAACCTGAGAAGCATCATTCAGTTAGATTCAATAACATTAAAAATAAACAAGACCGAAGGAGACATTGGTGATGTTTCTGTGTTTCCATAGTTACCTTCATTTTTTGGGCCATGAAACAGCCATGTAATAAGACATAACGACTATCAGGGAAAGAAGTTCATCTGATAGCCTATTTTGATGTCATCGATCACACCCATTAAAAGCAATAATAGTCACACACTCATAGTACTTTACAAAAACTTCCGAAATAACCATCAATTGGAAGCAACTCTCTCTTTACGTGCAATCCCTGCCTCTCCTGTGCTGTTACAGTGGGCAACCTGCAGGCCCAGAAAAGGGCTGTGAAACCTGCACGTCTTACACACTGTAATTCATGTGACATTCCTCATTTCTGCTGTTTCCTAGAACCATCCTTGGTTTGAAGGTGATTTGAGGAAGGGATAAAATTGCTCTGCTATCCCCTCTGAAGAGATATGTTTATTCTGTCATTGCTTTGTGAACTTTCTGAACTTTGTTGTTCGGGTTTGGGTATTTTTTGCTCTTTTTTTTTTTTGCCTACAGGGTTTTAGCACTTCTTCCAAAATACAAATTCAGAGATTTTATTTAAACTCTGTAGCAAGGCAGAGAATCACTGACACAGTCAGAGAATATGGAAGCGATTGAATCTTGTTACCAGTCACCAAATTTTCCCCTGTATTTGTTGTGGTGGCCAGGTAAGGAAGCAATCTCTACTACTCCCAGGCCCTGAGTAGCCTTCACCCACTAGTGGTTTAAGACAGACCATTACACTTTGCCTAAGTAGAGGAACACTCACAGAGCTCACTGCTCAGTAACTTTGTAAAGGATCTGTGTGTGTGACTCTGTGACCACTTCCCCAGTATTCGGGAGGCCAGGATCAAGACTTTAGCTTTAATTGTTAACCTAAAGCAGTACTGATAATTTCTGGATTATGGATAACCTTTCCATAAAAACAACCTGTCTATTTTTTTGCTGTGGAATAAAGTAGGCAAAGTGGGGCACCAAAACAATCTCCTGTCTGTTGTGTCATCTTGGAGTCGCCACCCGCCAGCTGAAATACGTCCGATGGTACAAAACCGGCCGGGAATTCAAGAAATGCTGGATCATGGACCTCAACCCTGAGCAAGCAAACTGATGCTGGCCTTCACAATGCAATGATCTTTCACTTCTTTGCATAGTAATGCAACAAGGTGTGCATTTAATTTCTATCATCTTTACTTCAAAATCAGTGACGGCTGATTTTTAAATTTTTAATTTCTAAGATATTGAATCTGTGGAAATAAAACCCCTTTAAGTAATATCGTAAAATTCAAAAAAAAATCGATTTCTAATCTACAGATTACATCCACTTTTTGTTGTTTTCCCTTTCCAACTCCATGTAAAGATCCAAGTGCTGATAAAATTGCAGATTACAATAGAGGACTGCTAGACCTTGGTAATCATGTAATCTAATTGATGTCCCAAGAGACATAGATGTGGCTATTTTATAGCGTAAACCAGTATTTTTGTCTTTTACATTCTTGCCTTTAATTTTGAAAAATGTTTTTCCCAAATTAAAGGCAGCAAAGCAAGAGAGTGGAAGTTAAAAATAAAAATATTTGCTGTATTTTGAAATTTTGAAGGAGAAAAATTGCTCATTCTAAATGGAAGGAGAGGAATAATCCCGAAAAAAACCCACAGTAACAATAAAAACTAAGACACAAAAGGTTTGGTACATGCCTGTAGAACAGCAAGGAAAAGGTGAGGCGTGAAAAGTACCTGTGCTCAAGTCATCCTGCACATATGGTATTTTGTTTGGCATCTTACAAAGCTCAGATGCACTTGCTAAGCTTTATCCCTGGCCCTAAAAATAGGGAGCCACTGAGCTCTGCTTCTGTGGTAATAGTTTAAACAGGGTGTCAGAGTGCTTCAGAAAACTATAAATACTAGAACCTACTTAAAAGCAGAGAAGCATTAAGAGCCAAACAAAACCAAGACACTTACAAAATTAGGACAGATAGTGGACAATTTTTATTTTTTTTCAAATGGAGAAAAATGCCATAGACAAATAATTTAGATGCCAGAGGTAGGATTTTTATTATAATTTTTTTTTCAAAATGCAATGTAACAGCAAAAAGATAGACAACCAAATTCAGGCAGCACAAGTTCCACTGGAATGGAACCCAATTAACTGATTACTATGAATTATTCAGTATAATTTAGACACATACTATGAAAGGTCCTAAAAATTCTGCATATATTGCACATGAGGATGCTTTACTCTGCTGTTTCTTGCTCCGTGCTTAGAAAAGGCAACAGGACACCATATTAGCATGAAATTATCTGACACAACAGCTTTTGATGATTTTAGTTGCAGCTGCTTGCAACTAAAGCAAGTTTTAAATAGATAATAAAGTTATTCTAACTGCATGCTCATGCAGAAAAAAAAAAAATTCCTTCCTATTTTTCCATGCATGTTATTCCTAACTATATCCATATGACAGGATCAGGCTGTAAGGGATTAGATGATGTTGTCAATCACTTGATCTGCTAACAAGGTAACCTCAGCTACGAATCTAAGCCACTTCTTAAAGTTCCTTAATGGGAACAAAAGTTATGTACATTAAGTCAAAGATTCTACCTCTCTGCAAATCAATCAACATGGCTGGCTTGCAAAAAAGCTTCAAATATTACTGGATTATTGAGTACTATTATTATGCTTCTCAGCTAATTGAGATGCAGGGGTTAACCTGGTGCTGTGAACAGAATGAAAAAAATGCCCCCTAAAAAACATGCCAGTTCCTTTTCCGAATTAGCCTGTTGCTCGCCTGACAGTTCTGTTGTTTGGAAAGCTTTGGGAACACCCTCCTGTGCTGGCACACAACCTGTTCGATTCAATCAATAGCCCTCTACACAGTTCTTGTTTGTCACCTTCAGTGTCAGAGGAAACTCTTATTTTGTGCTCCATTTGAAAAGTAGATTACAGCCCGATCTCATGCTGATTTTTTGGATGAAACTTCCATTTCACATCTAGGCAGAAAAAGCAATTCCTGGAAGTCTTGGCCAATAAGGTTCCAGGTGAGATGTAAATGCTAAACATAATAAGGCATACCATGACAAAAAAAAAGAAAAAAGAAAGAAAAAATACAGGATATGAAAATATATGGCAATGAAAGAGAATTGCTGAAAACAGTCAATGTTACTTTAATTTTAAGCATCTTGTGCTTGCCTCCATATATACATAGTTGTTAAATGAAAAGGAGTCTGGTGGGAGAGTTTATATCTACACACACTTCAAAGATTTCCATGTTTAAAAGAAAAAGATGAGTTACCATACTCCATCTATAAACAGCTGATGAAGTTCAGCAGTTCCGTGTTCCAGAGTTATCATTTATTCATGAAGAAATATCTTGAAATCACATACACAGACCACAATCCCCTTCTCAAATAAATAAGTGAAAAAGTAAAAAAAAAAAAAAAAAAGAAAATACAGCTCTACTGTATTTCTCATAGAAGTGAGACTGTTGGTGAGTGTTTCTTTAAGGTTGTTGGTGATCTGATGTTGTACAGATGTAGGAGCCAAGATCCATTTAGCCACACCAGCAGACAGCAGTAATAAAGCCTGCCTTTGGACTGGACTTCTGTAACACCAGCACAGTGTCACATTAACAGCTTCCAGATGGGAAATGGTTCATGTCCTAGTGGAAAGCCAGCACATATCTGTGAGCCTGAGAAGGCAAACATTCTGTATTTTTACTGTCCCTGTAGGGAAGAATGTGTGAAAGCATCCTTCGCTGATGCTTTCAACATAGAGGAGTTCTGATAATAGCTGAAATCAAAGGACTTTTTTTTTTTTCCTTCTCTTACACTTAGGCAGTTACAAAAGCTTTTAGAGTTCTTATCCTCAAAGTGCATATGTTATATTATGAACCAAGTCTTAATGGATATATAGCCTAATACTTGCTAGCAAGATGAGGCAGCAGTGGAAGAGAAGGCAGAACAAGCAAGATGATTATTAATATCTCAATTATTTGGTGGCAAAGTCCATAAAGCATGTAGTGCTTGAAGTATTCTGTAGTGGAAATGGGGAGGCTCCATTCAGAAAAATCCCCATGTTGTTCTGTAACATCCAAATAAAGCCAATCTCTCTCTTTGAAGGGTTCCAGCTCTAGGTATACACCCAGATCGCACCTGCCTAAGCAAATTCTGATTTTTGCAGTACATTGAGAGTCACTCAGAGCAGCGACACTATAAAGAACAGTGCATTCCTAGTCCCCAGCAAGCTGAACTGTGGAACAAATACTCCTGTTTCTTAGCACATTATCTCTTTTTTTTCCACCAAATGTGAACTGCTTGGGAGCTTTTGTCAGCCTGTTGTTGAGTAAGTATTTCAAGGAATCACAAACGACTTTGTGAGAACAGCTTTGCCATGTTTCTTTCTCCTAGGATGTACAGAATATATTTTACAGTCAAACCACCACATAGACTTCCCTGGGCAAGCAGAAGGAATGGCATTTTACCCATCCCTTTGTAGAAGCGGGAAGGTTCGGCATAACTTCATCAGCAAAGTAAGGACAGGGGCAAAGTTAGAGTATGAAAAGACTTGAGAGGTGGATAAGCAGTGTTACAACTATGGGTGGTTTTCTTCTGTAGCTGAACTGCTTTTGGTCAAAAAAAAAAAAAAAAAAAAGCAGGAAGCAGCAGAGGAAAGGGAAAGGTTAGGAAGTAAGAGTAAAATTAGGCCAGAAGGTTTGGTAGCATTCAGGTCTCCGTTAGCTCCACCTTCATTAAATGAAGACATAACACCCAAACATAGGAATTTTCTTTCCTGTTGGGGATATAAACAACAGAAAATATGGGCTCCTCTTCAACTAGTATAAGCAAGCAAGCAAGCAGAAAATATTAGAACAGAAGAGATATAATTCTACCTTTTCAGATTTGCAAAATATTAATAATATTCTTATTCTTTGATTGGTTTGGTTTTGTTTTGTTTTTTTTATTAGATCAACCAATATGTATCCAAAGGAATAATGAACATTCTTTGAACACGATCTTATTGTGGGTTATTTATTTAGTATATTCCTTCACAAAAATTGAGAGCTATATTTCCACATGGATGCTGTTGGAATGTCAATTTGTTCATTACATAACACCTGGATGATTAAAATTTTATTTGTCCCTCTGTTCTTTGAATAGTTCTTCTACAGCTTTCAACAGAATCTTGCTGGCTTCTTAGAGCAAAATTAAATGTACTTTACAAAGAAGTTGTCTAGAAGTGCCAGAGACAAATTTTTTAAAAAAACAGAAAAATATGTACTTTAAAAATGTTGACTTTCTTTATAATGTGCACTGTTGAATAGTATTCTAGTCGATTCACTGTGGGGTTCAGTGAAAACATCATATAATCCACTTTTTTTTTAAGAAAAGGGTTTGAAATGTTTTGAGGTTTTAAAGTCACTATTGCAATGGCTGAATTGTCTAACCTTTTCATGTAATTTTGTGAAAGAAACATGAACCTCCTGCTGAGTTATGCTACATGAAAATGCCAGCTGAAAAGTCACTGAAAACAAAATCTGTCTTACTCTCCTTTTACTGAAGCTTATCTACTATAGAGGCTTCAATATAAAATAGGGAAGGAAGGGAAAGAAAAACAAAGGAAAACAAATACCAATATTTTTCAAACATGGCTAGAGGTAACACATCTAGAAATCCAAGGTGAGAAAGCTTTTATTGATTGTCAGGTTTAAGCTTCCTAACTAGCATCCAATTGTGCTACCTGGAAAGGCACAGCAGCTTTTTAAAAATTAAACTGTCACTGTGTTTCTGTTCAGTTTCTAACCTCACTCTTTAGAGGAAAAAAATTAAAAAGCTCTGTTTGTAGCAGCTGCTACATTTCATTTCAATATTTAGCCAAGCAGCTTTTCCAGGATAATATGGGTATTTTTAGAAATTATTTTACATAAAAATGGATGGTATACATTCTGTGATTCAGTTCAAGCTCTACTTTGATATTTTAAAAGCTGCTATCTTTTACATGTATGTTAAACAAATGTGATTTCACATGGTAATACTAAATATCATAAACTAGGACATGCAATGTTTGAAAAGTAAAATGTTTTTAGCCTGAATAAAATATGATTTTCAGTGGAATGAACATTCACAGCATTCACCTCTGTCCAAAAGCCATCATAACGTTGAGATTCACCCCAGGACTACACGAGAGGACAGTGGCAACAAAGATTTTGCAGGTGCAAAAAGCGCCTGTGCAACAGAAAGCATCAAAGCAAACCTGAGAAGAGAAAGCAAAAGGTCAAACCTCTAACAAATTGCTGAAGAACACTGAGCAACATGAACTGTTCCCAAGAGGTTCAACAATGAATGACGGAAAATGTACCTGCTCAGCTTGTATGAAGACACTAAGCTATCTAAATCAGAGTATACCCTGGCTGGCAGGGATTATTTTGACTTTTCTCATGAAACACTTAATGGAGTCTTAGAGCTGAAAACCCCTTGAGCATTTGAGAATTTTCACCATAGAGTCAGGGAACACTATATGGCTATCATGTCACAAACGGATTTTTCACAGGATCTATCAGACCTTCCCGTGTTCAGTCCATACAGGTTAGATGGTTTTCAGCCAGCAGAGTCCCTTCCTCTAGTGCTACACTAACTTTTAATTCTGCTTTTCCTCCTCAGGTGACTGCTATACTCAAAAAAACTTTCTTCTTTTTGGGTTCTCCAGCTCCTTGACAGGTCATCAGGCCATCCTAGCTGCCCCTGGATTTATTCATGACAGTGTGCTATGAAAAAAGTTGTAGCTCTTACACTGTTTTACAGGGCAGGAAATACGGTTCAGGTGCTCCTTCCACCTCCACCTGCAGTGTTGGGATATTATACAGTAAATAGATGAAATCATGGATGGCTACAAATCTCCTCAGGTTCAAGGAGACAGCAGATTCATTTCTCACCTGGCACGAGGGAAAACAGCGAGTTACTCGATTGTTTCTTTTCTGACCTTTCATGAAGATAAAAATGCCTGTTTCCGTAACTATGACAATTCAAGATAAAAAAAGCTGACATCCTCAGTCCCCTGTATTTACAGTACTAAAACGAGTACAGATATTTCAAATAGGATGACAGATGAAGATTTGTGGCTAATCAGGGAAAACTTGAGATTGGTCCCAACAAATACTCAAAAACTTCAGTGGAACTGATGCTGTGCTCTTTGTATACATTGCTTTACACTGCCAGCCACCTATGATGTGAATGAGAAGGTCATAATTACAAAAGAAATAAACATCTTTTACATACTTCTGGCTCCAGCTATATTCTACTAAAGACATAAGAGGGGAAACCCCAGAGAGTGGAACTTTTGTTTGAGGTCATGCCTGCGTCCTTAACACGCACAGACAAAAAAAGACATTAATTTCCATAAGGGTCAGTGAAACACAGTTGAAAACTCAGATATTCTTGAGACATTGTACTAGAAGAGATGCAAAAAGAGAGACTGGAAAGCAAAGGTGTACCAGAAAGATTGAGAAAGTAAGGAAAGATAATGCTTTTCAATCTGTAGCAAGCCCTTCAAAAAATTTCAAGGGCCCGGGCCATTCTTCACATGTATCCAAACCACACGTTCCCAGACTCTTAACTCTTGATTATAAATACGACTGTCATACTTCCTTAATGTCGAGTAGCTATTGCTTTAGGCAAAGAAGTACTTAACAGCCTTCTTGAGCATGTGAAATTTAACTTAAGGGGGGGGGGGAAAGTCATCTACATTTAAAAAAAAATTCTAGCCCTCTTTAAAGTAAACAGCAGTTGTCTCATCAGCTGCTATTATGAGGAAGAATGTACTCCAAGTGCACAGATGTGGATCATGGAAACAAATTAGGCCTAAAAGATTTGTTTTTTTCCTCTTCTTTTCATGAAAAGAAATAAAAGGAACAAGACTGAATTATGCTCTGATTTTCATAACAATATTGGATGACATTTTTCACTTGACAAAGTGGGATTTCTTCCCAACTGTTGTTGTTATTTTAGCCTGCAGTTTTTAGTAAACATTAACCCACTGGTAACTCCTGTGGCTTCAGGCTGGATTAAAGTGCAAGAGAATATAAAGATGCCTTGATTGAGTGTGCAGTGTTATCATCTCCTCTTCTGTCTGAGGCATTTGAAAAATACGGAAATTGTCAAAAGTATATTCTGTAGGTCAATTTGGTTTGCTGACTTTGCTCTCTCTTGAACTCTATAAAGGGAAATGAAGCTATAGGCAGCCTTAAAAGTTTGGCACCTGGATTTCACAGACTACCAGCAATGTATTTCTAAGCTAACATTCTTTTTTGAACAAACTCAAGATACGTCTATTCTGAGATAACAGCCATCGCTATTTTCTTCATCTACGAAATTAAAATATTTTTAGCAGGCATCACAGATATAAAAGAGCTATCCCCCAAACTAAAATATTTTTTGCAACAGGGAGTGGCTTTGAACTTTTCATCATAGAAGTACCATCTTGTTTTCTCTTTTTCACAGTGTAGAGGTTTTTGTTAGCAACCATTGCTCCTCTAAACAGCATGCTTCTATCACTTCTTAAGTTCTCAGAATCTTGTCTAACTAGAAGATGTTTACTTTCAAAAATGCATCTCTTCTTATTACCTCAATGGGAATCATGGGGCCTTGGAGAAGTCATTGTAGCAAGAATAATTGTAATGAAAACTCACTAAACATTTTAGAATATTTTTCCTGTCCTAGTGAGAAATAGCATATCCCTTACATGCTCTTTTTAGTCAGTTGGTGGCAGTATTTACATAGCACATTCGAAGTTTTTCTGCCATGTGAAAAAACCTATCCTTAATTCAGGCTTCATCACTCACAGTATAAAAAGCACTCTTGCTCTTCTTGGTAAAGCTGTATTTTATGCCAGTAAACTTAAAAAGAGAAAAAAAAATACTGTTTTGTGGCCAATAGTGTTAAGGGCCAACAATATTAACCACAATCACTTTGAGTTCTGGTTGAATGCTTTAAAAAGAGTATATTGCAAAACCTAAAGTTTTGTACTAATTACTAAATTTTGTACTAACTAAAGTACTGATTTAAATATCTTTTTCCTCTCTGTATTTCTAAGATACGAATACTTTCCTGAGAGGCTGCAATTCCCATTATTATGCCATTCCTGCTGCTGTTGCTTCTAGAGATCAAGCATCAAGCTGCAGCTTCTTTTCCAAATCCCTAGAGGTCTCCTTCCCTCCCTGTTCTCCCCAGCCACCAATGGCAAAATGCTGAGAGTTTTTATCATTTTCAGAAGCATTTGTGTTTTTCTTTTTTTTTTTTCTGTAAACCATTTCAGAAATTTGCAGTAAAAAGGGAACAAATCCTGTATTACTTTGAAATACAAACCCACTCAGGTATTCTTGATCTCTCCCCATATCAGATATACATACGTGTGTTAGAATAATAAGCATCAGTAAAGTTTGTATATCAATTTTAGCATTTTTATCTAGAGAAATAAGAAGTTGCCAGCAAAATACTTCAGGAACTGCTATAACAAAAGTAGAATTTGGCAAACTCAAAATAATTTAAACTAGAGCTTGGATAGACTGAATTTATTCAAACTGACAAAATTCAAATTTAAATTCATCCCAATTTCTGCAAAGAAAAGTAAAATCAGTGGAGCTCTTCCAAGTTCAAATTCACAGTTTTACCGATGCCTGTGTAATGAACCATATCTATAGATTCACTTAAGCTATGAGAAAAATGCCAGTGTAGCCTACTATAATTTTATTAAGTTCCTTTTAAGCAAGTGAGAACTAGAAAGGTCAAAATTCATAGCATTTTAGCTTTGCAAATAAACACATTTTTAAACATCTTAATAAAAACAAAGTCTCATAAACTTTTGAGTCTGAAACGTACTAGGAAAACTACTGCAGAGAAACAACATTAATTTTTCTTCAGAACAGGTTTCTTTTTAAATAAAGTATCGGTCTGGCAGTACAATTCAACTAAAGCATTACAAGCCCAGAATATTTTCTAATACCTTGTTATTCTACTGTAATAGACAAGATGAAAACTGTGGCACTTTCACAACTTAAATAGAATAATCCCAACTTGTTACTGCACATGATTATTAGTCCAAATTTAAAAAAGAAAATCAAAAATGAAACACAAGAAAAAGAATAGCTACAAACAATGAATGTGTTGGTGAAAAGTCTCTGTCCTTTCCTTATACTGATGCTAAGAACCTGTAAAACTTATTAGTGATGACCGTTCCCACTTCTTGATAAATCAGGCCCCTGAGAACAGTTGCATTACCTTAGGGAGGGCTTCATCATCATCATCTGAAGTACTGCACAATACCCAATGAACATTCAACTCTATTTTTGTTTTCCCTTGAGAATGAATCTTTTTTTCCCTTCCATTTAGAGTGAGGACATCTTGGTTGTTATGTAGACTGCGGGGTACAGAAGCTGCACTTCAAAACAAGGCAAGTGAGGAACCAGAGAGATCCAGGGGAATGGAGCCAAGCACAGGTCACACTAGAAACATTTCCTTGGTCTTGCTGCCCATGTAAATCAGGTCTGGTGGTCCTCTGGCAGACCTAGGATGGGCTGTCTTCATCCTCTTTCTAATAGCACCTTCAGGTGGCACCAAGCACTTAAGACAAGAAGCTGATGTAGGAGCCAAGCCAGCCAGCCAGCCAAAAAACTTGAGAAGCCAGGAATTGCATTATAACACAAGCACTGTGTTTTAGGCAAATAAAAAAGAAGCATGTAATCACAAACCAGGCCAGAGGAAGGCAGGTTCTATGTAAGGAGCTGCTGTGGCTGGTGCCAGCCTGGGCACTTCCTCAGGAATGGAAAT
This sequence comes from Baryphthengus martii, assembly GCA_013396935.1. NCBI lineage: Eukaryota > Metazoa > Chordata > Aves > Coraciiformes > Momotidae > Baryphthengus > Baryphthengus martii. The sequence continues at coordinate 21,913 of VWZK01009446.1, forward strand.
TGGGGTGAAGCCAGCAGGAGGAAGAACTGCAGCAAACTTACAAGTGTCAAGCTGAGCAGCCCACAACACCTTTTTGATAAGGACAGCACATCATTATCACTGAAAACTATGGCTAAAGTGGTGTTCAACGCCACACACAACGCGGGCCAGCAACTCAGAGCGAGTATATTAAAAAACGGTTTGTACATAAACCTCCCTTAATCACTGTATGCTTCCAGAATACGGTCCTTTCCTCAGTCACTTTCAATGTATTTGTGAACCAACTCTCTAGGTCTCTAGGAAAAGGGATTTTCTGTCACCTCTGAGGCTTCTGGGACTTTTCCTTAGAAGGTGAGCTGCTTCAAGAGAAACTAATACTGACCGTATCACACCAAAGTACCTATGGATACCCCAGATGGAGGTCTTGATAGTCTGCAGTGACTCTCTTATGTTCCAAATCCTTTGTGAACAAATTAATAGCTGCTCCTCAGTGATAGTTCTTTAGTATATCCCATTTGCAGCTGTTATGGAAAGCGGCGTCACTTAATGCAAAAATCTACAGGATATTTCTATATTTAATTACTGTTTTCTAAACGTTCCACGAGAGCACTTACGCAAATAGCACTCCTTATATAACCTAATGTCTTAATTCAGCAAAACACAGAGGCATGTGTGAACTACTGATAGCACTAGGATGAGCTAAAAATCCAGAGGTGGGCAGGCTCTCACCGTGAGATGAGAACACTCAATTTGCACTAAGCACTTTGAAAGATCAGTTTCCTTAGTTATGAACATTTTATGGTCGTGAAGCTTTCTTTTATTGGAGAAGAAAGGGACATGGAATATTATTTCAGGGAAAAAGTGCAAGGCTATTCTCTCATCCTAAAGGGATTTCTTTCTTTAAAATCTATTTCTTTTTCCAAACCTGCAATATTGGCTCTCGAAGGTTGATGATGATATCAATTTGACTTTGCAAATATGTATTTTATGTTACAAAGTATATATATTGCTTTTTATAATACAAAGTATTACCATTACTTTGCTTTTCAGGGGTAACATTCCTCTTTTCTTCCAATAAAAATACTCTCAAACATGTTACAGGTTTATTTTTATACGCTTAAACTAAAACAGAAGTAAAAACATAAAGTAACTTTTCATGAAGTGTATTAAATTTGCAATCAAAATGTCAAGACGACCAAAATTAAGACTACAGATATAGCTGGAACTCAGCTTCTGGTTTGCAATCTGAAAGTACAGCCTCATCAATTAAAATTTAGAATTCCTGGCTATACTTAGCTGGTGTATATCTTTTTCCTTCAAATCATTGTTTCTTCCATTTTCTTCCTCTTTTCTTTAAAGAACACTTATTTCCTATATCCTGTACGTCACTGCTAAAATCAATGGTCCACACCTGCTACACTTATGTCTTAAGAAATTCAGCACCTTCTGGAAAGTTCTAACATTTAGTATCTGAGTTCAGTAATAAGACAGGATGGTCAGGTTTTATCTTTCTCTTTCAGGAACAAGCTATCTTCCACTTTGAGGTGTTCCTAAGGTTTATCACAACTAAGAATGATGGCACACCATCAGGACAATCTTTCTTTCCCTTCACAGCAGATTAGAAAAAGAGAAGAGTTATACTAAGGGCCTGATTTTATTCTGTTACAAAAGCGAATTTACATTGACAGAGTGGATGCCTTTGTTACCTTTATTGTCGTGGCCAACCTGTTTATCTAGATTATATGATTTATTTATATGGCCAAGATAAAATTGAAGAAAATACATGGCTTTTAATAATAATAATAAAAAAAACCACCACAGAACAAAATACTACAAACATCCTACTTGTTTTTTCCAGGTGTCTGTGAAAAAAAAAAGATCAGCTTAATCAAAGCTCTATCATCTTCTAGTAGAAAGATAATATCATTCGGTCTTATTCGATATTATTTACAATGGACAGAAAATAAATATTTACACAATTGGAATATATTAAAATGGAGAGTTTCTAAAGTTAGCAACAAAGTGAAAAAAAAAAAAGAATCTACAGATGCTTGGAAGTGCTAAAGAGCAGTACTTAAAGCATGCAAGTTAGGCATGATGACATTATCTTTGCAAATTAGCTATCAGTCTTTACCACAAGCCATAAGAAGTAATTTGTTTGCACAATGCTATCGAGTTAGAGTTTGTCTGCACCTCAAAAAAAAAACCAAAACGCATAAGTCATCATTCCCAGCATGAATAAATCAATATATGCTTGATACGTGGTCATTTATCTTGCATTTTGAAGAGATTATTTTGAACTGATGGAATAATCTGCTACATAGATTCAATAATAAATGTCAGGCTGAAGTTTCTTTAGCAAAAACTTGAATTTAAATTTGGCTCTGGACCAGATGACCTCTGGAGATTTCATCCAGCTGAAAGTACTCCGGAATTTAAATAATGTTCTTCGTATTTCTTGCTTAAGCCAGTCTGAGGATGATTGACTGAAGAATTTCTGCTGAGATCAGTTTTGCCATTCATTCAAGCTACCTATTAAAAATGTTATATGTTGAAAAAAATACATAAACTTCAAGGCCTTTTTTTCTTTTCAACAGTCATGATATTAAATGTTTCAAGGCATTAGTTAAAGATAATGCAAAGGTTTTAAACTAGGACGGAGAATTATGGACTATTTCACTTTAGCACTAAACAGTTCGCCAAACCATTCCGAGAAACTACAAAATACAACAAGAAAAGGAGTTAATGTTGGAATAAAGACATGCTGAGCATACTGAGACCGCTTTTAGATGCAGTAATGCATATTCCAGTGTAATCTGCATTAAATAAAACCCTCACAGACTTCTGGATGCCTGGAGAAAAACAGCAAGTACTCTTTTCTTCTGACATCTACATGAAGCATTTTAGTTGACATGAACTGATAACTAACTACATCATAAGTGCAGATTCTCCTGTATCAGACTAGTAAAATTTCTAAAGACAAAGTTTAAAACTTATAGGCTGAAGCTCCCTAATGTAGTTATTTCTCACAGCAAAACAAAAATACTGAATGCACAATCTCATCTAGCCTCCCTTATCAATTACAAATAAAACCAGCCAAAATTATCAAAATTTTATGCAATTTGGTGATAAAATAAAGCTTGAAAAACAAGTTCTCTAGAAAAAAAATGAAATGTGTGAAACGTTTTACTAAATATGGTTTTGTTTATTAAAAAATAAGAAAGGGGTTTTTTAGCTTTCTACAGGTTTTCAAGACATTATGAAAAATGCGAAGAGTATTTCATCAAGTGTGAAAAATCCTTCCTCAGAAGCAACACACTTCTCAGGATCACGGGATAATTGAGGTTGGAAGGACTGCAGGAGACCTCTAATCTAACCTTCTGCTCAAAACATGCTTTAAAAACCCTTTAAGTAGCACATTACAGTATAGTTTCTTGTAAGGATAACAGCACTATTCAAAATTCAACTACAGAAATAAGCCAAAAACCTCTTAGTATGTAAAGCTTGCTCTGCAACTGCGGATCTATAAAGATTTACATGTTTATATATGACTTAGGCACAGACAAGGGAAGGGTATGAGGTTTCAAATGCCTTAAACTCAAAAGTATCTTATGTAGTCCCTCACAAGAAGCGTAATTCTGACAACGTTCCTGCAGTTAAACTGCACTTCATTCCCATGGCTAAGCTGCAATTCTGAGGCGTTATTTAGTGTAAGAGCATCATACTTTCCTCCACCAAAAAAAAAAACCTCTCCATGGAACATTATGTAACTATAGATATTTCAGATTTTCATTTGGAAGTTGTGTGTGTGTGTCACCGAAGAAAATGAGAAATTTGAAATGGTGAATTTACTCAAGAAATAAGTACTTGAGTACTTCTGGTCAAGTGGGAAAGTGCTCTTTGTACAGGATTTTCCACTGTTCATATATTGCACAGTTCTCTCAAGTAGAGTAATTATCTGAGCCTAGGTTTGGTTTTTTTTTTTTAAAGAATCCAGTCATCAGAGGAAACAGTAGAGACACAAAATTGCCATCATCTTATTTCAAAAACGTGAAACTGATTTACAGTCGGTCTTTTCAATACTTGCTTAAGAAGCAACAGAACAAAATATTATTTGCGTAGAACTGCAGCTCAAAGACTTTCAGTTAATTGCTCTCTAAGAAGTCAATATTTTTCTCAAATTTGTAGCATTTTCATTGTTTGCCATCACCACAGAATTTAGGTATTATACACAGAGACTTTTAATTCCATTTTCCCATTAAAAGCCCTTTAGATTTTTGCTCTTTCTTCCCACTTTCCTGTGTCATGTTCTTGCACCATAGACATACAAGGTTGGCATTTGTAGTCCTCTTTAGTGGAGGAAAAGGTCAACAGAATGACATTGCTTTCCAGGAATATCATATGCTCTGAGGGAACCTTTTTATGATGACATGTTAATTCTATTCTGAACTTGATCTGCTTCAATGTTTCTATCATCTCCATTTCCTGGAGACAGATATAAATGAGAAGATAAGATTAAGATGGAGAAGTGTCTCACCTGGAGTGACTTTGCAAAGGGAGTGACTAAAAAGAATAGAAAAGAAAGAAAATTGAATAGAACGCTTTTCTTAATTTCACAGACTACCTAAGATAATTCAGACACGCTGTTACACACTTTACATGCCTGATAACCCTTTCAGTACACAAATTCTTCCTAATATCCACCTTAAACTTCCCTTGGCGTGACTTGAGGCCATTTCCTCTTGGTCCTGTGACTTGTTACTCGGTCAAATGGACCAACACCCACCTCACTACAACCTCCTTTGAGGCAGTTGTAGAGAGCAATAAGGTCTCCTCTGAGCCTCCTTTTCTCCAGGCTGAGCAACCCCAGCTGCCTCACCTGCTCTTCATAAGATATGTGCTCTAGACCCCTCACCAGCTTTGCTGCTCTACTTTGGACACGCTCTAGTACCTCAGCATCCTTCTTGTACCGAGGGGCCCAAACACATTGCATCTGAAGCAATACTTCCTTTTTTTTTTTTTTGAAGTGAGGTTGTCTCAGTGTGGTCCCAGAAAACACTTCATCTTCTAAAGATTGCCGAAAGGCAGGAAATGCAGCTCTGAGCATGCTGCCAGTAGTGTCATAGAAAATATTGTTGGAATTCTAATACCCGAAAAAAAAACCAAACTGGAAAATAGATTGCTACTGCTTAAAAAGAGAGAGTGATCTAATACAACAGATGGCAAGAAGATTGGGTGGAAGCAGGTGGAATTTTAACTGCTATACTTAAAAAGTCCCGAGTTTGTATATGGCACACTAAGGGGAAAAATTGCATATTCAGAACTCAAAGAAGCTATATAGGCTTTTGTTTGGGAAGCTGCTCTGTCAGCAGTGTAGCATGATAGATCTTGCTACAGTGCCTCTGGCAGTGCACTCACATTATTTTGGTTTAGAGCTAGATTACAATGTTTTATGTATGAGTATAATAGTATAATTTAAAATCTTTAATTCCAGGCAAATTTGATTTTATGACTGCACAGGGTTTGTCTCTAGCATTGGAAGAGAGATACATTCTCTTGAGGAGATGATTACACATAAGCCATTACAGGAAGAAAACAGAGGGAGGGAGGGAGGGAAGGTCTGAAAAATCGCAAAAGAAAAGCTGATGTCAGCATTGTCCAAGAATGACCCTCTCTGGAGAGATAATTCTTAATTATTATAATTTGAAAAAAATGTTCCTTCATGAATAAAGTATGAAAGAACGCAAGAGTTGGAATTGCTTGAATTAAAGGGTATTTCCAACTTCAACATGTTAAGAGATAGAGCCACATATTACAGAGTCACATGATTTTTTTATTATGATAACAAAATACTGTCCACAGTATTTTGTTGGTAAATGAGGAGAGCAGTTTCACAGCACTCTTAAAGGAAAGAATAAGCACATAAACTAAAGATTAGCTGAAAGTTTTTACGAAACATGATCATTATTCTTGGTTCAGAATGAATCCATAGCTGAGGAAAAAGAACACTCAGACAAGAAAAAAAATATTTCGGTCTAATGAATAGATAGTTCTGGTAATTTTTAAAGTAAAGATCTGCATTCTGGGGACAGATACAAGTCTGTGATGGCATTATGAGTGGCTAATTCTATTTTATACTGCTTCCCAGAAAAGAATAGCTTTCTTCTGACCATATACTGGAGCCTACAGGCTTTGGAAGTCTAGCATTTCTGTGCTTCAGATGATCAGACTAGTTTTGAACCCATAACTATTATCAATAAACTCACGCTGAAAAGTCAGCTGTGTCTGAACTGCTTGCTGAGTCCCATTTCTCTTATTTAGCAGCTATTTTATAGCTTTCCTTTCCACAAATGTTATTACATTTCTCTACTATTTTCCCCTACGACACTGATTTTAAAAAGTGGTATCTAAGTGGCTAAGAGAAAAAGGGAAGAAAGGCAGATTTGTTAGAAAATGAAAGGGTAGCTTATAACAAATAGGCAAGACAAGCAGAATTGGAGAAAAATATGACTGAGAAATCTCTAACTGAAACTAGAAAAAGGGCAAGGGCATCAATACATACAGGAAGAACATAAAGGAAGAGCTCAAACGAAGCAGATGAGCCATGCTCATGGTCTGGATAATAATAGAGTTTGCTTTCACTTTTAGTGTTTCAGTCGAAAACTTAATTTCATTATAATTACATTTTATTTAATTTTTCAGATTAGCAATTTAATATACTTCAGTGAGTGTTCTTTTTATAGTACCCTTGAATGCATATCTAATATCGAAAACCTGAAATGAATAATTTTGGTGTAATTAAAAACGAAACCATCTTACTCAAAACATTCTTCTCTTTTCCCACTAGTCTTTAGCTATCTGTAGGATAAAAATTATCAACGATCACTGCCCAATATAGATTTTTTTTTTTGTCCTTCACGTGCAATGAAATTCCTTTCTCCCAACAAAATGGTCTGTTTAGCGAGAACTACGACTTGTAGCTACAACTTTGTAAGTATTTCCTGATTATCCTTCCTGTTACACCACTCATTTATTGAATACCAAAGAACAAGAAGGCTCCATAATAACAATAAAGCTTATGTTAAAGCTCACCTTAAATATTTTATTCCATTGCAGGCATATTATATTGCCATAGCTATTAAAATAGACTACTGCAGAGTTCATAAAGGCATGAAAGATCCTCTAACACAAGCGCTCTCTACATGTAGTATCTTTTTCAGATCTGTCTGGAGAAAATAGTTCTTGTTTCCTAAGATAGCCAATAAATATGTATGCTTTTCAACAACTCAGACATATGTTGAACTTGTGTTAGAAAAATACACCTTTTAATTTAATTTACTTCAGATTTATACTTTGATTTTTGGATTTTGGACTGTGGTTTTAGCATATGAAATTTGAAGGTATTAAGGAAATATATATACCATATCTTGAGGCAGTAAATGACAATTCATCCCCTTCCTTCAAAAAATCTGGATACTCTTGAAGCATTTGGGTCTGTGTCCTTCATCCAAATCATTCACTAGATGACACTCTTGCATCATAGTAGGTTTTCTTAGTATGCAAGACATCAGACTGACTCCATAAAATAAGAACACAAATTTTAATGAAAATAATTAAAGGCAGTTCTTTATTGTTTTCCCCATGAAGTGCTGTGTAGACAAGAGTTCTTACTTATAAGCTAGTATTAAACTAAATCTTAAAAAGATTCAATACACCAACTAGACAGCTAGAAAGCCGTCTTAAACATAGTGTAACAGTGAAGCAACTGCACATTAATCTGAAGGTGAGCTGTCATATCCAAGACAAGATAAATGAACAAGAGTTTGACTTCATTTTTTCCCCCCCATTAAATTATTGCAAATATTGCTCATTGTAGATTCCAAGCACAGCAATAAATTCTGCAAGAGTGAGTTACTATTTTTGTATACAGCCTGAAGTAAAAAGGAAAGAACAAATTACAGAATGCATGGTCATTTCTTTCACCTAATGAAACTGGGAACTAGAAGTAATGAACCCTGTTATTTTTTTTTTTTCCCCTCAGGGCTTACCTGAGAGGTTAGAATTCAAAGGATTACTCCAATAACTTGAGCACTTATTCTGTCCTAATGGAAATAATTGCTAAATGGCTTTATTAATCTCAAGGTTAATTTTCCAGCCAGTTTTTCAGTCCTCCTCTAGGTTGGTAGATGTGATAGCACCACATGTAAAGGCTGCAGAAGGACAGCTTGAGCACACTTTATTACCTCACACAAAAGTCTCTGAAAACAGGAACATCCAGTGTTCTGTGCAATATTAGACATAGAATACATGCTAATATAGTGGCCCTCTGAATTTGTAGCATGCATGCAATCTGCAAAAAAGTTTCACATTCAATTAGCTATTGTTCTAGGCCTGGTCTAGCAGAGACAGTGAAAGTGGTCTAACACAAAATCCAGAGCACTGTGAAAATTAAGTTACTGTGTCTCAGCAAGGGAAAGCATTATCTAACTATAGGAAGCCTATCAAGTCTGTGTAGCGCTCTTAACCTTGGAGTTTAAGATAGTGTATTTTGCCCCTTTTTAATTAATCTGCTAAAAAATTCAAAATAATCATTGATTTCTTGTTTTCAGTTATCTAGCTGGAGTCATTATGAATAACACACTGTAGTTTTGCTTATATTTAGACTGTAGCATAGTAACTCCAGAGCACTGATACTATCGATTGTGGTTTGCACTTTTTTGAAGAAGTATAGAGATATCCCACACAGTTGTAAAAGGGCGATTCTAATGTCTAAATTCAAAGATATGATGAAGAGCAAACAGAATAACAACGCTGGCAGGCAAGGAGAGAAGAGAAAGAGCTGGAGGTACAAGTACCCATGTGCTGTCATTTGCTGCCTCAGGAGGCACATGGATATTTGGGTACATGGGAAGTGGAGGCTGCTGGAAGGAACCTGACAAGCATAAATACCTGAAGAGATGCCCAGCAGTGCTGAAATGTCACTTCATGGTTGTGAGAGTGGATAAGGAGCACACAGCCCTTTGCCATTGACAACACTGAACTGAGGCACTGAGCACACTGGAAATTACTCTCCACTCCTCTGTTCTAGATCTGGTCTGAACTCCTGTCGGGCTTCCCTCAGACAGTGAGGGAGGATTATTTTTTTTTTTAAATCATTTTCAATCCATTTTAGACCAAAGCCAAAATTTTAAAATTCCATTTTCCTGTGGACAGTAGATAGTGTTGATTTTTAAACTTCACTTTGATGTCATCTGTGTATTATGAAATGTGACCCAGAAAGATGAAAAGCACAGTTTTGACATTACATTTTTTAATTAATTTGTACTGACTCTCTGTGGATACCCAAGTTCAAGAGAGAGGCCCATTTTTGAACTTTAGGACAAGATCTGCAATGATGATTTTCTTTTATCTTTGTTCAGGATGACAACGCTCCAAACCCTCAATTGTAAGTTGACATCTTCTGACGAATACCAAACTGTCAGGCCTAATCTGATATCTACCTTTAATAGTCTCATCAGAAGTGAGAGCTGCTAATATCCCACAAGTACTTTTATGCTCAAACCATGCCTGCATCACTAAGAGTAACGAGACAGAATGCAAAAGGCTATTTATGAAAGTATTTTATGAATTGAAAGAAAGAATACATTCACTAACTTGGGCACTTAAAAACTTTAAGCTTTCTACAGTGTTCATTTGCTGTCCACTATCAGTTATGCTTATCTCTCAACCGAAGTTGTTTCCCAAAAAATATCCTAAAGATAAATATTCTATCTTAGAATAAAGACAACCTAGAATAATGTGGCTTAGCAAGAATATAAAGCAAGGCCTAAGTTACTTTTTAGAAGCCAGAAAACAATGATGTATTTTTTAGTGTGCACTGAAACATGATCTTTTCATCTTCCTGAAGCTGTATAAAAAAAATTATAATGATCACATTCTGATGACATTAAAGGTCCACATTATCTTTATTTGTAGCTTTTGGGTAGGGTTATAGTACCTGTACAAATATTGGCCTGTGAATAATGTTTCTTTCTGTGAATTTATTCTTTTTAGTTTCTTTTCTGATCTTTATTACCATGGTTTTTCATTATATGATAAGCAGCTTATAAGCTAACATAATATGCTTGAAGATGTCCACAGGAACCAGTATACTATCTAACTATGACATACTGCTTATGTTAAATTAATATTTATTAAAATTTAATAAAATACTCAATTAGGCAATTGAATATTCTATGTAACTTATCTAAAGCTACTGAACTGCTCTACATTCACTGTTATATAACAGAGAAAGTCTCAGACATATTTGTATCTACATTTAGCCCATATCTGGTTCTAAACCATGGAAGTGGGATCAGGAAAAGGCAAGGAGCCCCACAAGTTGGAATGAAAACAGACTGATTGAAACAGTGAAACTAATATCATTGCCAGTATAAAGTGTATAAAATTACACTCACCTCAGTGAACATACAGCGGTCACAATAAACAGGAAAGCAGTCCTCAGGAGGAGAATGGTAAGGAAGCCCCTCCAAGGATGAAGCAGAGCAAGATCAGAAGCAGCCCAAACTTCCCTCTTTATAATGTGTATGATATTTAGGGATGGGCTACACCTGAGAGCCAGCCTGGGTCAGCTGCTCTTGCTGAGTCGAAACTGCTAAAGGCCTGAAGACCATCGGCTGGCCTATGATTCTGTCCCAGAAAAATCAGGAGAATTTCTTACCTAGAACAGCAGAACACAATAAAAAAAAGAAAAAAGAAAAAAAGAAGAAGTGAAAGAAAAAAAAAAGAACAGTCAGGTAGATTATTTGTTTCATACAACCAGTACCTTATTAAAAAGAAGATCAGAATATAGTTGTTTCCCATTAACAATTAGGCCGCTGGAGCAGGGTGGAAGTCTTAATAATTACAAGCAGATCAATATTTACGCATTTATTTTTAATACTGTTTCTGAAATATTCAAGTTGATTTTCCTTCTGGGAGACAAAGCAAGTCTTACTTCAGCCACAGTCTTCTCATGGAAAAGCCATGGTGATCTGAAACTTTTTTAACAGAGTATAAGAACAGCGGTATTAGTTCAGAACAAGGACGCTTTAGTTCAGCATCCTCTTTCCAACAGGTCTACAAAAGGACATCAAGTGGCAAGAAGGTTATATGAAGCATTTCCCAAGTAGAATCACAGAAGCATCTAGGTTGGAAAAGACCTTCGAGACCATCAAGTCTAACCAATAACTCTGCTCTACATGTTTACTGCTAAACCGTGTCTCTAAGCACGATACCTCCGTGGCTTTTAAACACAGCCAGGGGTGGTCATCCAACCACTTCCCAGTGCAGCTTGTTCCAATTGTTGAGAACCCTTTCAGTGAAAAAATGTTTCCTTATGTCCAACATGTCTCTTATGAGGAAAGGCTGAGAGATCTGGGGCTGTTTATTCTGGAGAAGACTGAGAGGGGGTCTTATTAATGTTTACAAATCTCTGAAGGGTGGGTGTCAAATAGAAGGGCTAGTCTCTTTTCAGTGGTTCCCTGGGATAGGACAAGGCACAACAGGCACAAACTGGAACACAGGAACTTCTATCTGAAGATGAGGAAAAACTTCTTCCTTATGAGGGTGATGGAGCCTGGAAGAGGCTGCCCAGAGAGGTGGTGGAGTCTCCTTCTCTGGGTACTTTCCAAACCCCACTGGTTCTGTTCCTGTGTGGCCTGCCCTGGGGGATCCTGTTCTGGCAGGGGCTTGGACTCGATGGTCTCCAGAGGTCCCTTCCAACCCCAATCCATTCTAGGATTTTATAATTCTATGAATTCCAATGCCTAATAGAGTTTGAAGTGATATTTTCCTTCTACATTTTTAGAGGGGTTTTTTCTTCTAAACATGTCATCCACACTGTTTGCTTCCTGCATGTCTGCAGATCTGTGTCAACACCATTGTTGAAAACCTTCAATCTATTTTCCGCCTAATGAAAGTTATCCTCTCAACCTTCATTCCTGGTGGACAATTTTATACTGTCAGTAAAAAGCAGAGAAACCTGTGGTTATTTTCACCAAAAAGGCATTGGATATCTTGGGTGGGAAAATTCAAAGCATTAAACACAGTCAAAAGGGAGACACAGAGGGCAGGAGAAATGACTGAAAGCATGATTAATTCCTCCTGCTCCATTAGATTAATTAGATCACATGAATGTATGCCAAGTAATGGGCTTTTTTCCTGACCCTGTACAGTTTTCCATCAGTCAGCCATCTTTCTCCAAGCTAGTTAATTATGTATTTCATGGATGTATGATTTTAAAGACAGCTCTCAGGTTGACAGTGCAAGCAGATGTCTCAAACAATGATTCAGAAGCCAGCAAAAACGTTGCTGTTAACTAGGCACTAGAACCAGCCCACTCTAAATCTGCTATTGAAATGAAAGTCTGCAGCACCAAACCGAAAAAGAAAAGCTGATATTCATCTGCATTTGTTCAGAATAGGAGGACAAAAAGAGGAATAGTTGAAGCTATAAGAAAAAAAAACAGGCAGAGAAGATGTGCTAATGCAAGTATCTAATCTTTAGACTTCATTGTCAACGGCAAGCATCAACTGTTTGAGACAAAATCTCTGCTGACTGTTCTCACACTGAGTTTTAGTTTTTTGTGTTAAATTTCTGCTCAAGACAGTGCTGATGGCTTAAGAAATGTAGCACTGTTAACTAAGACTTAGTAATTCCCTAATTACACGGCTCCCACACTGGTGCACTCTTTAGCAGCAGGAGAGAGAGCAGCCAAACACACACATACCAATAATAAACATTTTCATGATGGAAACGTATGTCAGGAATCCGTTACATCTACAAACATGAAATGTCACCTCTTGCGATGACAGTTGTAGTCAGTACTTTGAAGTTTTGATGCTACATGACGATAAATAGTTGGACTGGATGATCTTAAATGTCTTTTCCAACCTCAATGATTCCTTGATAAATACCACAGAATACCTACCGAGAAATTCCCTACTGGTTTATGTCTTACTGGGAATTCAAACGTAACTTATACATAAATCGGTGTTCATTCCTCAGTTATGCAATGTCTTGTTTCTTTTGAGGTGTTTTCCTGGAATAATTTGATTCTCCTGTTACCGAGCTTTGCCTGATCTCTTTCCACATGCAACATTTGGGGTGTCATGATGATCTGTTTCTTCGTAATCCTGTATCAGCCAAGAATAAATTAGATAGTTTTATTGTAACAAAGACTCTGCTGGCCCAGAAACATGTCAGTTATTATTACAAATTCATGGATACTCAGATAATTTGAAAGTACCCTTCGGTCTCCTCTTAAGGACGAGCATTGCTAAATCTGGGTTTATTAATATACTCTCATTGCCCGTCTCATTCTTCACTAGGGGATCGACAACCAAAGCGGTGTGGTTTCATCAGAAAATGTGTGGTGCAAGGTGCTAAGAGGTGGTTTGGAACAAAGAATTCTTATTACATGGTAGAGGCCACGAGGTTTTCTGTTCAGTCTTGCCTTTGGGACTGAAGGAGCAGCGTCTTAATTTAAAACTGCTTTGTTTTAAGATGGCCTCATCACTAATACTAAATTACTGATGTGACAAACATAAAGGATGAGACAGACTTAGTTTTAGAAAGCCGATTTAGAACACTGGACTGTAATGGACAGAGTGGGAAGAATCAACATGTAGAAGCAGGACTGTCATTTGACGTTATTTTTTCATATTGCTTAGCTCACCAGGGACCTAATACAGGTGGAGACCTAGCAACACTTGTTTTTAAAACTAAAGGCAAATTTCATATTTACACAGACACATCAGAAAGTAGGATGGTATATTGCATCACGATTCAGAATTCCCTGGATTCACAGAGCCAGATTTTACCAAAACATTTTAAGACAAAATATTATCCTTACTATACTTCCTTGAGGAAAATTTTGTTTGATTTACTGGCAATATCTGCTTTAAAGACTAGTATCTTGGTGTTTAAACACCAAATCAAGTCTTCCCTGATTTACTGACATGTTTCTTAAGTACCAGGATCTGCAGCAGGCTACAAGAGCTGCATTAGTTTAAATGTTCTGCTGCAGTCACAGGTGTCTCAATTTTAGGCAAGTATTTTAGAATATGCAGGGTTCCTCAGAGACTACATAACTTTTTTTATTCTTCATTTTAGAAATGCTATGATTAATTACTATTTCATCAGCTGAAAATGATCAATAGGGAAATAATCCGGGCAAGAGATGTTACTTTTTTGTTTTGTTACATGTCTTAATGTTACTACATTTTGTTTCAGTCTAGTAAATTCTTTCCCTGTTTTTCCTGCTGCATTGAGTTAGGTATACAGCATAATTTGCAAATATTTCTAGATTTAGCAATTTAAACAAGTTAGGAGCAGGAGAAGTAGGATAAAAATGTTTTATTAATATACTGAGACCTGCTACGTCTCCTAAAGAGAGTGAAACAGGTGAGAGAAAAAAAATGAAAAGCTGAAGAAAACTAAAAACTTTTACAAAAGTGACTCCCTGAGAGACTCTTCGGGCTTCACAAAAAAATAGAAGTAAAAATGGTTCTAAGTGAAAAAAAGTCCCAGGAAAAAAAAACAAGTTTATTATTAGATGACACTTTACAATATTTCTGGCAACAGTTTCTGTGTGTTAAAAGAAAAAAATAAAATACTGATACGGAATTGAATCCATAATGCTTGAATTCTACAAGAGCATAGCAGAGGTAACTCTGTATGCACTCAGAACCACATTTATTTCATTTATAGTACTTTTCTGGAGTGGATTATTGACCCCTAATTCTGCCAACCTTGAACTCAGCTATACTTTACTGAAAAATTTACCTCGGGTATTCTTAGGCAGCTCTGAAATAATAAGTAGTGAAAACTGTTGCATCAGATGCAGGTTTTGCTCTTTTCTTCTCACCTTTCTGTCCAAGATATGTAAGCTTCTCCCACTACTTTGACCCTTTTTCAGAGGAGAGAAGTAGCAGGACAGTACAGAGCAAGCTACAACTTACTAACCTTACAGAGAGGACATCACAGGATTAAGCAGCTGCGGAGCTCTCCCTTTTCCATTCCCCTTCACAGCTTCCCAGAGGAGTTTGGCAGAATCTAGACCTGTGCGTATGAGGTGCTGCACTCTGAACTTTACCGCAATCTGCATCCAACTACCAGACTTGAATTAAAACAAAACAAAACACTACAACAAAACCAGCCAATAAAATAAGAAGAATCAAAGCGTTTTCTATGATTCTGTCATTCTAGGACTGTCCAGAAACGTTTCTGTGCCAGCTCTTGAAATGATGGAAGGTGAAATAGGTGTCCACAGCACAAGCTTGAATCCGTCATGGGCATGTTTTGGCACTGAATTGAAGGTGAAATTTTTCAAGTCACACGCATGCACAGTCCTATGAAACGATAAGCTTTCGGCCATCAATCACTTATCTCAAAAAACTCCATGTAATTTTTGAACTTTGAGGATGTTAGGAGTTATAAACTTGAAAGAAAAATCACAAAACCCCTAGGAAAGTTACATCGGTACCTAGGAAATACTAACAACTCACCTCACCTACTGGCACTACCTCTTAGTTCATACATTGGTGGCCTTAATTTGGAAAACTTTTAGAGCTGAATAGTTTGATGAATTATGTCTAAGGAAACTTTTTCCACGCAAAGTAAAAATTAAAAATGGAAAAACAGAACTAAGTAAAACATAAAATGACAGACCTAGTATTCTTGAGCATCTGGATATATTACTTAGGACATTATATTATCTTACAATCAACAAATTCTCATTTTACTTATCCCTTATAGTATTTGTACATCCACTATAGTAAAGGATAGGCTTTAGTTTTCAGAATATTTAACTGCTATTTGTAAAAGGCCATAGAAATGGGAAAAAAAAGAAACCATAGCAAAACTTCGTAGAACTGATTTTTTGACGGATATTTGAAAGATAGTCCTTAAGTGTCTATACAGAAAAATGAACAAAAACTCAAAGATGACTGTTTAATGTGTTTTCCAAATTGTTCTTCACATCTCTTTTGCAGGAAGTTCTGTAAGATTGGCCTTTGCCTTTTCCCTCTAGAAGTCTTTTATTTACCATTAAAAAACCAAACCTACGGAGAGAGAAATTGTTAGTAAACCCAGGATAATATCTTGAATGTCATTATCTTTCATTTCAAAAAGTCAATGTAATGATATGCAATCCATCCCAACATCACCAACTGATCAATATCAGTAATTTCTCTTCAGTCATGAAAATACAGTCGCTCTTTCTGCCAACTTCGTTCTCAGCAAGGAATAATGAAAGCCATTTGAAGCCCTGTTTCACTGAAATACAGACACTCTAGCAAATTAATTAGATTCAAACTCTCAAAAGGCAAATATTTTCTGAAAGAAAATTTCAGTAAAATAATGCTGAGGCAGGAAATCACAAAATCATGCCAATAGGTTAATATTTTCAGCTTTTCAGAAAAACAAAAAAGAGATATTTCAGGCTTGGGAATTTTGATTCACACAAGCCTGTTGATTGAGGAGTTCTTTTTTATGCAGAGGAAGTTGTAGTTAATTAAAAACCGAAGAATAAGATACTTGTTTGTTTGGGATATGTAGACTCAGCCCCAGCACTGGTTTAGTACCTGAGATTTTGATAAGCCACTTGCAAGGTTGAATTGTAATTACGTAACCATGGTAACACTGTTGATGTAGTATTTATGTAAATATAAGAGATTGGTCTGGAAAGCCAGTAAGAATTGGACTTCTGATGTACTATTTATTATGGTTAGGAAACACTGAAAAAAAAAAAAAGATATGTAAAGTAAGATAAAAGGTTTACTTATGGGAATGAATTTTTAGAGCTTTTTTCTTTTTTTTTTTTTTTTTTCCAGAAAATGGTTTACCAGACCTTCCCTTTTAGCAATGCAAACCAGTGAGTTTTAAATACTGAAAACATAACTAGCTAAAGGACAAGTGCTTAATTTGCCTTATTTAAACCTGCAGTTAATAAGGTCCACTGTATATTTTGTAATCTGCTTGAGGGGAAAGAAAAGGAATAAATACAAGAAGGCAAAAAAGGAACTTAATTTTCCCTGAAACCTCTTGCAGATAGATGGACCTCACTACAATAATCATGAAGAACGAGACTTGGACCTGCAGAAAATGCACTCAGATGATATGGTATTATTTTGGAATGCCAGAAAAAGGAAGCAAGCAAACAAAAACCCTAAAACCAAACTCAAAACTCTGGTTGAGTCCATTGAGGAAGAATTTCTTTGTGTGTTTTTTCACTTGTTTCTTTATATGCAGAAGCAACAATTAAATGCCACTACTTAGCTTCTTCTACAGAAAAGACTCTAGATGTATTTAAAGTCAAGAGAAGTTTAAAGAGCCAAGATTTAAACCAATAGTAATTTACTCATTCACTTGTTAGTAAATCTGACTTAAAATATCCATGAGTTTATTGGTAATTGGATTATATTTCCACATTGCAAAAAGGTTTATTGTAACTGGAACAACAAACATCTTGATTTACTATATGGAGTTGTTTTACTAACTTTTAGTACTCGTTTCATCTATAGTAAAAATACAAGATGGTAAGAGAAAAATTAGTAATTAAAACAATAAACCAGAAATCTTTTAAAGAACTTACATCAAAGCAGCTCAGTTCCTAAGACTGAATGCCACTGTGAATAAGTTAACTTGGACAAAGAAATAAATATTATAGGGACTAAGAAATAGTCTACAGTTAGTATTTTATATCAACTTCTTATTTTTGGGTTGGGATTGTTATTGAACTTCTCCACAGTTCCAGAACTTCATGAATTCACAAAGTTTGTACAACTGAGACTGAATTTGTGTCTGGTTTAAGAAACACATGGATTGGGATGGAAAGCAGAACAGACACAGTCCTTCTCAGACACTGGCCATTGAGGAAGAGCGCTTGACCTTTGTGATACCTCAGCTTTATACAGAATATGATATATATGGGATGAAATCCCTTGTTGGTCACCTGTCCTGTCTGCTCCTCTCCACAGGTTCGATCATTTGCCTTCTGCACCCCGCAACGTGCTACACAAGATTTAGCAGTGACCTTGGTCTGCACAGCAGCAAGGATAAGCAAGAAAGAGCCTTTCCGCACATCAATCCGTGGGAGTAACTCTAAACATTGAGCATTATCACTGCTAGAAGCAGTCACTGTCTGCAAAAATACACTGTTAACTTCAGAAAGTGTAGATAGTTGGAAGAGACTGAGCTGAAAAGTAAAATCCCTGAACAGAATTGGTGCTGTTCTAGCTCAAACCAGGGCACCAAGAGGAAAGTATTACAAGCTGGACACAAAAGACAAGGTCATAATGACACAAACGACGTCAGAATATTTTCTCAAGTTGAGTGAACATGGGTGACCAAGACTTTTTGAGCCATATTCCTGCATGCACCTACATGAGTCAAAAGAAAACAAAAGGCAGCCCTGTCTTGTAAATGAGAAGACCACTGTTAATCAATCAAAAAGCCTGCACATGAGAAAAAGGAGTAATTCGACCAAATATATGATCAGAGTTTGCTTGTGTAATATGTATGTTCAAAAGCCATGTATCTGCTGTTTTGAAATCGGCCATTACAGCTTAGACCTGACTGGATATAACATAGATGAGGATCAAATAACTACAGACTAAGCACAGGACTTTGTAAATCAAAATAGTTGTTAGGTGGCCATCTCATCTCTTCTATGTGGTGGTGTGGAGCCTGAATGGGAGCCATTCTATCCTTGCCAACCATTTCTGAAATAAATACAATAAAATCTCTTTAGGTACATCCATATTCTGCCCACATCTCATTCCTTCATCCTTTCATGAATTTCCTAGCTAGTTTTATAAGATGGTTAAGTGTGTACTAAATAGTAAACCTTCTGTTTCGTAAAAATACCATTGTAACACTATGAATTTAAAAACTGCAACACTATTCAAAATGATAGATTATTATGTAACTAAATAAACTGAATATAATGCCTTGTTTTGTTAATTTCTCTGTGTATTTGGAAGCCGTCCCCTCCATAGCCTCCAAATTCTGCCCTTCTTGCACTGTCTGTGTTTTTTGCACCGCCTGCTTATGCTGATATCACACATGTACTGCCCTTAGCGAAACTCCTTGCATGCAACCTGGGACAAAATTTGGCAAAAGATACTATTACGTGGAGAATGTGTAGCTAGAGAAGAAACAGTAAGTATTTAAAATGTTCTAGCTCATCTTTAATCCTATACTCTTCATATTGCAGATTATTTTAATTATTTGACCGCTTACAGTTATAGGAATGCTATTGCCATTATTTTAACGTGCAGGTTGCTTTTCTGTAAAGGGCTTCTGTTGTCTTACGGATATTAAAGGTACAATCAACGATTCCTTGATTTACATACATTTTAAACATGTTATTGTATTGCCTATGTCTATGAGAAGTGCTCATAAACTGTTTTAAAAGGATGAAATATAAGTTAAGAAATTACAGAGTAACAGTTTGTGCACTTTATTTCTTTTAGACAGCACAAATATACAATGATTTCTCCTACCATGCAAGCAGTTAAATGGTTTAACAGTGAAAATATTAGTATGTAAAACCTCATCTTTGTTACATAATTCTGTTGACAAACCATAAAGCTGAAAGAAATTTTGAACTGAGCAGCGTTGGAAAAAGAACCCAAATATGTCTTACTCTCATTCTATCTTTTTTATTACTATACATCATGGAGAATCCACCCCACCGTGATACGTACAATGTAAAGAGCACAGTAAAAGGTGACACTCTAATCAGTCTGATGAATTATTTTTTATTTGGTGCACTATTCACTGTTTTGGGTATTCTGTATCAGGCAGAAGCAATATACAGTACTGACTGCCTTTGGACTGAAGCATGTCTTGGAAGTACAGGGAGTACTGCCTTGTAAAATTAGATCCAAAATTACAAAAATTACTCTTTGTCAAAAAAAAAAATAGTATGTTTGGCCATGCCCAAATGTCTGGCATGGATTTCAATGTTGAAAAGACTACGGAGGAGGAAGTATATCTGTTAAATTCCATTTTTTGATTCACAGGGAATAAAAAAAGTGGAACCATAGTGTGAAATGCTCTAGACAATTACCTGAGAAGTGCTCCAAGGTCTTTTATCCTTTTTCCCCTTAAGTGCTAAAAGGTTCTTTCTGCTTTGTGGATCTGATTTCAGAGATGTACAATGTATGTGAATTAACATAAAACCAGCTGGTTCACTGCCCATGGACATCCTAAAATCTACTCTTTAAATCTAGTGTGACATAGATCCTTTGATACCAGATTTACCATCAGCTGAATCCTTCTCATTCATATCAGGTACACTACTTAACATCTGGGCGATCTCTCCAGTGAGACCTGGCCTCATAATAAGGTCTCATCTTGGAAGTATATATGATGAATGGTTCTGAATATTTTTCTTCTGGAAAGGCTTTGATGACAGGGTTTCGAAGCATTATGCAGTCTGACCTATCAGCTGGATTTCAAAGTAACCATTTCTGTTTGTTTCCGTGATTGTGTTAACTTTAACCTGGATTCTTTCCCTAACCCATTTCAACACACAGCTGCACAAAAGCTTGTGCCAACAAAAGAAAAGGAATGGCACAGAAGAGGGACTAAGCTAATAAGTGCTTCCTTTAGCTGCAGTAAAAACTTAGGCTGCCTAAGAGGCTTCCTAGAAGCCTAGCCAAACACTCACCCTTCTGAAGTAAGAGCATGCTGAAAATCGCATTTTTCTTGGACAAGAGTTGCATTATCTTCAGCAGTAAGACAGAACTGAAGCACCACCAGGCTAGTAAATGCCTTTCACAGTTTGGTGCCTGCTTTACAGATTGCTAGTCTACACTGCAAGCTCGAGAGAGGATAGACAGAAGGGAGCACAGCGGCACCCCAGCAGGCATTTCCCAGGGGAAAACGGCAAGGGTCTTCCAAGAGACACGTTGCTAAATACGCAACTGCTGTGGAAGCGCTGAGATAAATTTGGAGTAAACTGTTTGAAATGTAAATAAGCTTCAGGTTTTTAATCAGGGTCTGCTGCAGGCTGAAAGTAAGGGCAGCTGTATGGTTATTAGACTGCAAAAGCAAAAATATCTTGCTGTGTTTTATTACAGTGATTATGTATATGTACTTAGTATGCCTAGAGCTTTCAAGAACATTCTTTAATTGGGACAGTGAGTGAGGTGTTAATGAAGTCAGATCATAGGCATCAAGTAAATGTTTTGGATTAGCTAAGAATAGCTCTTCAAAGTTGTTATTAATCTCTAATAAACAAGATATTTGATTAATTAAAAAAAAACAAAACAAGAGTGAATGCAGCATAACTGCAGTACCAAGCCATAGATCATAGTTTAACAGAGTCAGACCCATCGAGTTGGCTATAAAATACAGCAAAAACTGTCTGAAACAGAAAAAGCTAAACATACTACCAGAATGACGACTTATATGTCCCGCTGTGAAAGTGTTGACTAAAATGAAATCTTGCAGAAATTACTTGCAAGCTACTGTACATAAGCCCAGAAAAATTTCACCAACTTTCTGTTACAGATTACAATGCAAATTCAATGCACAATGTGGTTTAGGATATTCCTCATGTGAAAACACTGGGAAATCCTAAGGGATTCAGTCTCCTCTATCATTTGGCTGTTAAACAAGAACAATGATAATTGCCGCACGGAGATACATCAAAGATAGTAATTTTATCATCTTGTTTTAATATTACTGAAAAAAAATGAATGTTCAGACTGGCATTTCTGTTGGAACAGAAAGCTTACATTAAAAAAAACAACCAACTCAAACCAAACACTAAATATCAATATAGCACAATGCAAACATCAGCGACACAGTATTACCACTGAACTGCGATGACACAAAGCAGGAAGAATTCACGCTTTCCTTTTGTGCCTCTGTGTGTGTCACGCAGGTTTACCACTTAGCAGGTGGAGAATGAGCTACTTCGTCCAAAAAAAAGCCAGCCAAGTGATGATTTGCATGATTACACACAATTTGTCTCATTAAAGCTTCAGAGCCAAGATTATCAAGCCTCTTTTTCCTCCTTTGCATTTTTGGCAGAGAACCCACATGTGACTTGCATCATTAAAAGTCTAAAGAACGCAGTTTTGAACAGCAGATGGGGACTAATTTCTTTCAGACAAGCACAGTGTAAAAGTATACTTTATCCAATAACCCTTTTTTTTTAAAAAAAAAAAAAAGTTCAGAAGGCAGAGGTAGAGATGGACCAACAGGACTTCCAAAAGATTTCAGGGTCAAAGGACTGATGGAAGGAAGAAGTCACTCAAAAAAAGCCAGTCGCAAATTTGTTTTGTCTAGGGTTAGAGATCAAATGTGAGACACAAAGACATATTCCCTTTAAGAAAATTGGGTTAGAAGAGCTTTGAGACAACACTTTCAGCTAACAGTCAGCTCAAGGAAATGATGAAAATATCACGTTTTCTTTGTCGTGGAAAAAAAAAAAAAAGAAAAAAAAAAAAGGAAAAAAAAAAAAGATACAGATGAATCCAGCAGCAGTTCCTGGCCAGTTTTCTCCGCAGTTTATGTACTATGACATCATATGGTTTGGAATATTCCTTTGGCCACTTTGGGTCAGCTGCACTGGCTCTGTCCCCTCCCAACTTCTTGTGTCCCTCAAGCCTCCTCATTGGCAGGGCATGGGAAGCTGATTTGATTAGTATCAAGGAAGTATCCAAGAAGATTTTATTACAGTGGGCAAGAACAACCCTGACTAGAGTAAACTGGTGAAAAGTGGTGGGAAATGTATTAAAAACCAGATAGCATTTATTCTCTATCAGGCAGAATGTCTTACTGTAAACTTTCCTGAAAGTAAGGAGCTGAAGTGATGCATTAAAATCAGAGGAAACAGATTCCTGAGAGTAAAACTGCAGGTAGCAAATTTGACAATGATCTAAAAGTGTAACTGGCCTGGAAGAGTTGGAGTCATAACTCTCTCACCGCTGGCACTGGTCACAGTTTTGCCTCATTTTACACCACTTCCCTGCTAACACAGCATCTCACTATTTGCTCTTGCAGTTTTCAGTTATTGATGTCTTTGTTGGTGGGTCAGGAAAGAAGAATGATGTGAACTGACATAGAAAAGGTGTTCTTAGGAAATAACGTAGCTGTTCATCTATCTCAGACAAGACTTTTTTTTTTCCAGGATAGGTGTTGGTCTCTCTTTTTGGTGCCATAATGTGCATCTATTAGGCTTAAGCCACGTGTTGTCGCCAGACGCGGTTCTGGGTATGGGATACCTCTGGGAACTGGTGTGCCTAATAGTTACACAATCAATAGAATTCACAGTGCTAAGCTCTGAAGAAAATGTAATGGCAAATACTTTTGATATTATCTATCTCATTTATTTAATCTTAGACTAGAAAATAATTCAGGTAGAATTGCCTGAGCTATCAGTCTTGAGAGCGGAAGACAAATCACTTTACCCTAATGTCTGTTACTTTAAAAGGAAAATTTTGATCCACTTGGTTTTTTATTTTTAATTCCTTGAAATGTTGCACTTCCTAGCAGGTCTTTAGCGATTCATTATTGAAATGGTCTAGGATCATTTAATGATTTCTACTGAACTCATGCTTTAAAAATGTTGATGATTGAAGCAATATTTTTTTTTTATTTTCAAATAATGAACAATCATATCACATTAAAATGCCTTTAATGTGGCTGAACCATAACTTTACTAGTTAAGGAATATGCAAAACTTCCTAAGCTAAATCCAGTACTATTATACTGAATGTTTAGTAAAATGGAGTGCATATTTTACAATTTATTTGGTTTCTCATTTACTTTTCATCTGCTCTTTAATCTTCTCAGAGATCTCTGTCTTTCATTTAGGAAACTATTCTGTTTGAATTCTTGAAGAATCTTGTAATTAGTATTTTCCATTCTAAATTCAAGAAGAAAGTAGGAGTCATAGATATACCTAATTGCTTCAGCACTAAGGTACTGCTTCACATAGTAATATTCTCCTTAACACAAAGTTAGTTATCATAAACTGCCCAAAACACTCTGAGACATTTCCAGACACTGTCCCACTAGTCATTTGCTGCATATACATTCATAAATACTGCTTTATGTGCCCATCGGATGTGAGGTAACATTCAAAATAAGCAATTAGTAGCATAGTCTGGCCACACGCAGACGTCTCTACAGAGAGATAATCCAAAAAAAAAAAAAATAACTGGTGAATCATAAGACCTACTTATTAACCAAGATTTTATACTGAACTTTAAAAAGTCTACCAAAAAAACCCCAGAAGAGTGATTCAGATCTTCGACTTCTTTTAGGCTCCAGTGTTTGCTGACAGATTTCTACTGCTCTCTCATTGAGGATCAGATAATGAAAAATATCCCAAGCAGTGATTACCAAGCAGTTTGATGAAGTACATGTTGGCCTAGGGCGTAATTTGTCTGGATGGCAGTCGAGCTTATCTTGACGCCAATTCGTAAAATCCACCAGAGCTTTTGGCATCTGTTCAGACCTGCAGTTCTGTGAACAGCACAGGGAATCTGAGGGAAAGTCAAGAAAAGCAGCTCAAGTATTAAGTTAACACATGAAATATTAGCCAGAATAGGAATATGAAACTCCTAGTCCCCTTCCCCAGGTGAATGTCTCAACTACTAGATGCGCTCTTTTTCTTCACAACTCTTTGTCTCACCTAATCTATGCAGAAAGAAACAGTTTCCTCATGAAGAACAGAGAAATATCCATGCCTGCCCCAGAATATAGTCTAACTCAGCATTAGGGTTCTTTCCTGTAAACAGGAGATATGGATTCAAAGTTCAAGACAGTAAGCCTACGTGTCTCAGAAGCGGGGTAAGTACTAAGGCAGCGCTGCAGGGAGTTTTGGAAGGTTTGCTTTCCTTAATTAGCCAGTTCTTTTGGTGGGAAACCAAAGTAGTAGCTGCATTCTAGGAATGTAGGTCATGGGAGTTCTTGGAGTTTGGTCATCCATTTTGTATTGAGGACTGAGAACGGTATAAACCTTCCTAAGATTTTTATTCTTATTTATTTAGTCAGATTTAGCTAGTTTACAAATTCTGAATGTAGCCACGTATTCCCCTGATTTGTAATATCTAATAAATTTATTTATGTATCCATTGTTTATTCTTTTTTTTTTCCTGGCTGTTTTCCTGTTATAAGACCTTAGATTTATTCTGTATTTTCTGAATGCATTAGCATCAAAATACTTGATTTAAAGGGACAGATGCTTAGATAAAATAATTACTAACAGGACCAGAATTCATCTGTCAAATAATCCAAATAAACTGTATTTCCCCTTGCATTTAGTTTTTACCTCCTGGTAAAAGCTATTCTTCATACTATTCCACTCTATAAAGAGTAATCCAAAGAAGAAAAAAATTTGCATTTCTAACACATTAAAATTTTTTTTAAAATCAACTTTTAAATTTATCAAAACTCAATAAACTAACTCTTCTCCCTTTAGCACTTCAGGCCTACCTTGCAGAAAAGTTTGTAACCATGCAATTTTCATTTCATTTACCTCTTTCCATTCCGGACATCACCAGCAACTGTGAAAGACTTGAGATTGTCAAATACATCTAAATTAGATTTCAATCTTTTTTTTTTTTCCCCCATAGTGAATACCCTGTATGTGTCATTAACTGCTGTGTGTCATCAACCACACCAGTAATTTGTAACTTTTTCCTCCTATGAGGTAAGAAGCACCAGAGTACTTGATATCATTGATGTCAATGACTAGCTCAGTTTCTTCTATCTCTAAATCTGTCCACTATGTTGTTTCGTCTTTTGGATAAAGGTTCAGCTTTAATTAACTAGCTTCCTGGGGTGAAATCAAGAGTTTTAGTCAATGTTGCTCAAGCTTAAACAATAGCTTTTGAATTCTGTATAACATTTGCCACTGCTCCGTCTTTCAAACACTTAACAAAGGTGCTCAGTCTCTTTCAACAGCCACTACTTTGAAAAAACCAACGTAGGTGGTAGTTTATGTTATCACATTCCAGTTAATTGCCTTTCTGTAGGCAATTTTTCTCCTAGCTGCTTAGCGTGCAATTATTACTAAACCATTGCATTCTGATAGCGCCCAGATACTCAAATTGAAAATCACAAGCCCTTTGTTAAGAGGCTGTGCAAATTATTCTTCAACTAATTTCTATCCTCAAGAGCATGGAGTCACAAACACACAAAGCAGACAAACAAGCTCATATTCTCACACGGAAGAGAGGGATCTTTACAAATGTTAATCATCACAATGCTCAGCAGTAACTCCTTTCAGTACTGACTCCTAAATCTTCACCTTACTAATGAGGCTATTTTGATGACAGTTAATGAGAATTTTGCAACTAACTTCAAAGAGACTAGGATTATATCTTATGAATCCATAGCTTGTATAAATTGGTTATGTGTGATGATTATATTTTAAATGCTTGACTGTAATAGTCCTAAAGCTTTATTTCATGGACTTTGTAGAAAAGCTCTCGGTAAGTGGCTATCAACACAATTCTTCCTTTCTTCTTTTCTTCTTCCTATCTTTTCTTCTGTGGTATGGCTTGAGATTAAATATAATATGAGTTAAATCACTTTAAGAATTATCCCAGTTACTGGTCATGTTATCACACTTCGTGACATATTAAAACTTCATACTTGATGACTGTAAAAAAAAAAAATACCTGATGACATGACAGATTCCTACAGATACTGAAAGAACGTTGTCTCTTGTGAAACTGATATCAGTTGATGGCTTGTCCTTACACAGAGACAAAGATAGAAAAAAAGAGAGACCTTTATTACTCTCTACAGCTACCTGAAAGGAGACTGTAGTGAGGCTGGTGTTGGCCTCTTCTCCCTGGTAACTAAAGACAGGACAAGAGGAAATGGCCACAAGTTGCAGCAGGGAAAGTTCAGATGAGATATGAGGAAGAATTTCTTTAGTGAAAGAGTAGTTAGGCATTGGAGCAGGCTGCCTAGGGAAGTGGTGGAGTCACCGTCCTTGGAGGTGTTAAAAAATTGGGCAGATGTGGCGCTTCGGGACATGGTCTAGTGGTCATGGAAATGTTGGGTAGAAGGTTGGACTTGATGATCTCGAAGGGCTTTTCCAAGCTTAATGATTCTATGGAAAAAAAACAAACCCTACCTTAAAGACCATTAAAAATTTACTGTGAAAAAAATGACAAGCATCACTATTCTTTTTCAAAAATCTAACGAGAGCATTTGGAAATGGACACCGTCTTCTACTCATTGTTGTGATCTAAATTACCTGACATTTTACCCTGCAATAAAGAATATGATCTTTTCAGTCAACTCAATTAAAAGCATAGGTCAATCCTGGTAAGCATCTAGAAAAAAACCCACAACTGTTTAATGTATAACTGCTTTAAAACTAATTGAGTTTGTTCTGCATGACAGATCTTGAGAAAAAAAAAAGTTCTGAATAGTGTGTTTTATATCCAACACAAAGAAATAAAAAATTATGCTTCAGTGTGCCATTATGTAGAGAGCTCATAAATTGCCCTTTGCCAGCTCCGTTCAATTATTCTCACTTGTAGCACCACGAATTATTCCAGAGACAGTTTGACAAATAGAGAATTCAATGAATGAAGTGAGAAGTAAAGCAACTATCAAATATGATAGTTGCTTGAAGAACTGCAGAAGACATCTTTTAAAAATGTACTTTTTCTAAATTACAGTTATTATTTGTCAATCCACTAACTAAAGTTAAAAACCCTGTAGGTGATTAATGGTGCTGAAAGCACAACACCTTGAATAAACATTATCTGGGTTTTTCTGCTAATCCATTGAGCATTTCTTTGCTGCCAGTTTTGGTAGGCACTTAGCACTTCAGTAAGACCTCAGCCTTCCTGAACAGAGACACTTTTGACATAGAATCTTTAATGGAAACCACCATGAATTCATGCAATTAAACACCCATCAAAATGGGTCATTAACATATTTTATGCTCCAGAGGTCTGTAGGAAAGAAATGAGAACCTACTTCCTAAAAGAGTGCAGGGTGGCTTTTACCTGGCTTTAGCAAGCTGCCAGAACTGTTCTCTGAAGAATATTTTCAGTATACTTTGTGTGTGTTTTACTGCCAAATATGTCATGACTCCTACATTTCATATAAATTTATATTCATAATATCACTTCGTAATGAAGAGAAACTCATTGAAAAGGAATAGTTTAACTTCCTTGTGTGTTTCAACAGAAGACCATCAAAATATTTTATATTAGCAGGTCAAAATCCTTTATTTAATTTATTTGACTTTGTTCATTTTGCCTTCCTGTTTCAAGTATGCTTATTAATGTACATAGTCTGATATAAAAAAAAACAACAAACATCAGAAGACTTTCTCAGTCTCATGACATGGTGTGCCATAACATTTGATCCTCACCACAACAAAAGATGTTATTCGATGTTTCTAAACTGTGACTTTTCCTTCCACTATGGAATGAAACATTTTTTTCTAAAGACACTGATTTCTTAACATCAATGGTATTTCTATACATGCTCAGTATTGAGGATAGAGGGAATGTGAATTTATTTTCCATGAAATCAGGTAGCAAGTAATTATAATACAGAGCTATCATAACTCAAATTACTTTTTAAATAATAGTTATAAGAACATGCTTTCATGTTTGGAATACAACACTAATTTGATCCTCTTTTCTTATAAACTGTCTTTGAATGACACTGTAGATATAAAATATTAACACTTTCTAGGTATGATTTCTGCTATTCTACTATTAAATTGTAAACCTAGAGAGACAGTTACTCATTCAGTGCCTTGCACAAAGGATCTGCAATCCTAACCTGATGTCCAGTAATAGTTTCACTGAATATTTAAGTTTTTAAACTTTTTTTTTTGTTAATTTTGTTAATAATAGGTAATTCTATTACAGGTTGGTACTGTAGCTAACTGTCTTCAAGATGTGATTTTACATCTATGAATAAATGAATAGAAAACCCACTAATTGGTAGGGGTTAAGTACCTTGTTTGATTGACTTTGTTTTGGAAGAACACATTAACATATAGAACTAAACATGAACGTGAGACACTTGGATGTGGGAGCTGCTTTAGTCTCATGTTTGCACATCTTTCTCTCTCCCATCTCATTTCATTAAAGCCTGCATTCAGAACAAGACAGCGCAATTTTTGTGCCCTCTGAAACTCTGGTATTTGCTCTACAATCACTATTATTTCTCTCTTTTCTTTATCTGAATGAAAACCTGTACTGTAATAGTAGGTAGGCTTATTTTCTAAAACAATAAACAGGTTTTATTATTTTTATAAACAATAGAGAACTACAACTACAGAAAAGCTTAAGATTTTCTTTTTATACACCAAAAAAAACATAGTAACTTCCCCATTCAAAAATGCAATGGGGGGGAAGTCATTGAACTCCAAATCCAGAAATATGCAAGCTATGAATAACATTAAAACTGTATAAAGTAGGCAATCCTCACCAAATGAGGAGGAAAAACAAGTCCACAGCCAGTACAGTTACATTGCTACTCCAAATTTCAATACACTGCATGAAGCCTACAGATTTGCAAATCAAAAGACAAAAAGCCACCGATTTAGTTTGTCATGCTCCATATCACAGGTCATTAGATCTCCCGTCATGTATCCCTGCGTTCAACTGCAGTAATTGGTGTTCAATTAAGGGAAAAATTTGAGAAAGCAATCCAATTTGGCTTTGGCATAGCATTTACTGCAAGAGGAATGAGGGAGACAGAAGAGCCCTCCTCCTCCTCCCCCAAGCAGCAGGATTTCAGCTGGCACAAATGCAGCAGGTCCTTACACTGTGACTCCTTCCAGCCACACTGTAGGACTTTAAAGATGGTAAATTTAGCAACCCTAGAGTCATTTATTCCAGCGCTTAATTATCATCGATGTTAAAAAGCTATCTCAGATTTCTAATGGAAGTTTCTGTGACTCAGCTACCAGACATTCGTTACGTCTTTCTCCGCTGGATTTAAGTGCTTTTTATTAACCACAATACACTCATAAGTTGTAATCAAGTGACATTTCAATTTTATTTCAGATAAAGTAAACAGATTGAGCTGAGTTCCTCACAGTCAGACACTTTCTGATCTTAGGAACACGTCAATGGCTCTTTTCTTCATCTGTGCCAATTTTTCAACATTCTTTTAAAGAGAGAGATTTCATGAGCAGTTTCTTATTGTCACGTACAAAGATCTAAGACTTCTCTATTTTTTTATTTTAATTTTTTTTTTTTTACCTTAAAAAAATTTAAAATTTTTTTTTTTTTTTTATTTTTTTTTTTTTTTTTTTTTTTTTTTTTTTACACAAAGATTTCATTACTCCTTAGTTCTTCATTAGTCATATGGGATACGAGACCAGTTTTAACTCACCACCTGTCCCTTCGAAAGCCAGACTGCTGGGAAGTATTAGTTCTGATGTACTGCTCTTTGTTCAAAGCAGATGTTTTCCTCTGACACTGCCTTGTCAGGTTCTGGGGAGGACAAAGCTAACGCATGTCTAAGAATTATAACTGAATATCTAGATCTTAGTAGGTTTTATATTTTTGCAATTTGAAGAAATTCCTATTCATTTAGCTTAATAGTTAACTGCAGTTGTGCTAGATGTTATTTTGCAAATATAAGCTCAAGATATTTCACTGAATTGCTAAAAAAAAAAAATAAATGCAAAGTAATGACCCCTTCCAGGGCATAGAACAATGTTTGTCAGAGTTATGTGTCTTGCAAATACATATCAAGCTGCCTTCTCAAGTGGAAATCAAAGCAGCATTTAATCTCAAACGAAACTCACACTTGCTAGAAGATAAAATATTATTACTTTGAATACAAGGTTGCACATAAAATATTTTATTTGCCACACTTCATACGACTTTTTAAATGAACTTGCAAGTATTCTAAAAATACTGTCTGGTAAATGTTTCCACTCGATTAATTTTTGTCGCCACACTCATATTAATATAACTCTGCAGCAGAAGACATCTGCATAACGTTCCCGTAGGAGCTAAGGGTATAAGATAGAAGGTTTGCAGAGAACTATTAATAGCACTTGTAAATCAAAGTATGACACAGTGAAATGAACTTATATAAGATCACAGTTTAGAAATACTTTTAGGTTTAGTTCTGTAGGAGCTTGAATGCACTAATTCAGGAGTCTCTGAATTTGCTCATGACTGTTTAGCCCAAAACCAACACATGTATGTGTCTGTATAAGCTCAGTCTAAGTCTTGTTCGTGATGTAAACATCAAAAAACTTACACAATATAGCTGCTCTACAAAGTATCTTCAAAGGCATTTTCTATGGTTTAGATGTGTAGGTGTGGAAGATATGCTACTAATGTAATCAAGCGTCCCAGTCCAGAAACGGAAAGAACTGAGAAAACAAAAGCTATTGCTAGTCACACAAGAGCAACAACAAAATCCCCTAAATCTCATCTGAAATTACAGTGACATGAAGGATAACTGTGTTTTGGGAATCGTGCAAAATGAGGGAGCACACTACAGGGAAGTTCACTTTCACCTTGATCTCCATAACAACTTTTCCATAACGGACACGCTGAGCTGTAGTAAGTCATCCTCCAAGCAGCTTTGCTCCAGGCACACATTCAGCAAGGAAATGCAAGGTCTTTCAACTAATTTCATTTAAAAATCCTGACTGCTGTTCAGTTTTGGTTAGTGGCACTTTAATTCAAGCGAGTTCTTTGAAGGATTTCTTGCTGGTTTTGGTACGTTACAGGTATTCTGCTACAAAGCTCTCTGGGAGATCAAGTCATGTTAACTACAAATGAAAAAGAAGTGAATTGGCAGTGCCAAAGCAGACCACTTTTACTCTATCAATTTTTAAACAGTAGAGAAACTTTGGAACATAGGAAACAGACTAAAACCTAAGCTAAATCTTAATCCTTACAAAGCCTATAATAAAAATTTCCACTACGCTTAATTGCCAGTGTTCCCCAACTCATTTACTACGCGCTCTCCTTTTCCCCCCCTCAATGTGCTCTGCCACACACAAGGGACCACCCATCATTTGAAACTCTATCTGTTATTCTGAATGTATTAACAATATCTTTCAGATTTTCTGCTTTAGGATTTTTATCATGTTCATCATTGTAGTATTGCTGTGAAGGATACTGCTCTAACCAAACGAGACAGTGAAACCTTACGAAGTGATTCATTTTACCTAAGGCACTCATCTTACCCATCATGTATTCTGTGTCTAAGCTAATGACCCTGAACATGTCCAGGACTGACACCCAGCCAACTAAGATGCCCAACTTGCATGGAAGTCTTTTGATGGTTCACTTTCATAACCAACTCGTCTAAATTCTGCACATCCTATCCATAACGCCCTGGTTTATTCTGCTCCAGTCAGCAATGGGTAAAAGCCAGGCAAACCCAACACCATTAAGGCGGTAATGAGACCTGATGACCCCTCTAAATGCCAGGAATTCTTACATGTTTCTCTGGTCCTCAAAGGTAGTGAAGCAGTAACTGCATGAGAGATTTCTGCTCCTTCTAAGTTATGTCATTGTATTGTTCTGGACTGAGCTGCGTTAAGTGAAAAAAAACAGGAAAATGTAAGAATTTCTCACCTGACTTCCAGCTTCCCCAGCCCATGGACAAGAGAAACAATATGACATGATTTGACACACTTTCCAGGTGTCTGTCTTTAGAGTAAACCAACCCTGGAGAATGTTACTGAGGATACCACATTTCTGTGACCCCTCACCTCAGCCTCCTGGCTCTGTCACTGATCTCTACTGGATTTCACTACTGCAAAGCTTTTGAGATGTTAAGACGATTCTTGTGTGTCTTCAAAGAATATGTGGAATTTATTAAATTCCCCAAACCCCATTTCCCATGTGGGCCTACGATAAGATAAAGTGACCCTTTCACAGAAAGTTACATTTCTTGAAGTGCAAAGGAGACTTACAGGAGAACCCCTTAAGCTTCAAGCACCAACAGTCACATATAAAAGACAGGACAGAAGTTTTCAACATCTCTCTATAGTTTACCAGCCTACTCTTCCTGGTACTTATATTTTGTTATTCTCTTCTCCTTTAGCAGTCATTTCTTCCAGGACTAAAGGTTACCCCTCAGGAGCTGTGTCTGCCTTCGCCTTTTCTTTTTCTAACTCTAAGCCTATCCTTTTGCTCCAGTGCCTCAACTCTTTCAATCTCCCATAGGAGGGAGTGCTACAAACAGGCATACTGGCATCCCAGCAGTGAAAATAAGCTGTAATTGGAGCATTTTGGACAGCAAGAATATGACAGAGGAACGGAGATATCATACACTCACACAAAACTCTGCAAGAAATATATCTGAGGCAAAAAGGAAAAACTCTCATACCCCTCTCAATGCGGTGATCACATCAGAAACTCCTGGGATCCCAAATTTCCCAGCTTTCAACATCTGTTGTGTGGAGGGCATCCATTACTGCTACCAAGTCCAGTACCATGTCTATTTAAATGTGAAGCTTGATGGCAAAGTGTCTATAGTACCTAACACTGTAAAGATACAAAGCTTGGAGACTTGTCATACAAAGGTCAGTGGTATCTCGGGATGCATTCAGAAGAGTGTGACCAGCAGGTTGAAGGAGGTTCTCCTCCCCCCCTACTGTGCCCTGATGAGGTCACATCTGGAGTATTGTGTCCAGGTCTGGGCTCAGTTTAAAAAGGACATGGAACTATTGGAGAGTCTAACAGAGGCTACAAAGATGATGAGGGGACTGGAACATCTCTCTGTGGTGGAAAGGCTGAGAGACCTGAGTTGGTTTAGCCTGGAGAAGAGAAAACTGAGAGAGAATCCTATCAGTGCTTATAAGTATCTAAAGGGTGGGTGTCAAGAGGATCGGGACAGTGGTGCACAGTGACAGGACAAGGGGCACAAACTAGAACACAGGAAGTTCTACCTAAACATAAGGAGAAACTTTTCTACAGGTAGGGTGACAGAGCACTGGAACAAGCTGCCCAGAGAGGTGGTGGAGTCTCATCCTTTGGAAATATTCAAAACCCACCTGTACACAATCCTGTGCAAGTTACTCTAAGTGATCTTGCTTTAGCAGGGGGAATTGGACTAGATGATCTCCAGAGGTCCCTTCCAATCCCTATCATTCTGTGATTCCATGATTCTGGTTAAAAAAAAAAAAAAAAAGGGAAAGTAGCAACTTTCCTCATCCTACAAACAGACAAAAAAAGCCACAACGAAAATGACAGATATCTTAAATGGGCACATTGAAAATGCTGTTCCACTTGCAAAACAAATTTTGAAGAAATTGAAGGTATTATTTTCAGTGCCTCACAACCTTCTGGTCTAATTGATCCAACCAATGATAATCGCTGCCCATCTGCTTCCTCAAACTCCCTTTTTTATGGGTATTAGCACACTTCAGCTGCACTATGCCACAGTTACTAAGGCAACCAGCGTATGAAGCAGGCAGAAAACTGTGTTTATTCACCTTATGACATCCTACTGCAAGAGAAACCTACAAAATTATCTCAAAAGCTACACTTTAGTACACGAGGAACGTATAAAATGACATTTTTGGGGGACAGGTGGAGGCTTCTCTTTTTTCCTTTTCAAAAAAGACTTCACTGTTTGTGGAAGAGGAAACCTAGGTTTCATAACAGCAATAATGAAGTACGACACAAGGTAAACGGGAAGTATCCCAGGCAAGTTATGAGCATATCTGAGTCTGCAGTAGAGGCAGAAGTTGCTCCCTCACAGCACTTGCTATGTACAGCCTGATGGAACAACACAGATTTGTGTCCTATACATAAAGTTTCTCGCATGCTCACTGGATGATGCCAACTTGGACTACTATGGAACTGTCAGGCTGACTACCAATGTACTCTGTGACCTGGGAGTACTTACTCAAATCCCAGGTTTGGGTGTGCTGTGTCCTGCATGATCTTAAGCTTGGAAAAAAAAAAAACAACAAACTCCATCCCCTTCCTCATCCTCACTTTCCCTCAAGAAAGCAAGCTAAGTACTCTTCATAAAAAATATTTCACCACCAGCTTATGCTAAATATTTTTCAGAAAATATTTTTTTTTTGGAGAGAGATTAAAAAACTACAAGTTTTTTGCAAGGCTTGATAGGTTACAGGATGGAATCAGAAGAGATTTGCCTGACACAAAACCAATTCTATGTCTTTGAGCAATACTTGCAAAACGTTCTGCCCCGATCTCTAATTTGTTTCAACATCACAAATACAGTTTCACCCTCTTTTATTGCTTTCACCAAGTGCAAAACCAATTAGAACTCTGTGGAGGAATCCAGTCTTTGAGGTCAGGGCAGGTGAATTTTATGTTCTGATGAGTTGGCTGAAATAGTACAATAGCAGAAATAATCATGATGCCCTGAGGGCTGAGACACTAATTGTGTCTTGCATCTTTATCCGCTGCCGACACTATTTAAAAGACAAAGAGCGTGGCTTAGAGGAGGCAGCAGCCCTTATGGGAAAAATAGGCAACCTCTCCCAGTTTGAATGGAGCTGCCAGGAGAGCTCACCTTTGGAATGGTTCCCCCTACAGCAAAACAATAGCAGTTTTGTTTCGAGCTGGTCTGAAAGTTTCCAGTGAAACAAAGTTCATCAGAAGTGCACGCCTGTTGAGCTTCAAATTATTAGCCTGATCAGCTGTATTTGTTCATCTGTGTCCAACTCAAAAAGATTTATTCTGCCTAAAGATCTATTTTAAACACTGAGGATAGGATTTGCATATCTACTTCCAAACTATTGATCCAAGCCTCCTTTTATGGTCAGCAGAGAAACTGGCATTTATAGAAGACAATTTATCTGCACAGTTGCAGCCCAGTAGGAGGAGTGGAGTTGTGTCCTACTCTTCCCTGTTTTATCTCCACTGACTGTAATGGCAACACAGACATCTGGCTCAAGTGCAGACATTTACATTTAATCAGACAAATCATCCCCTAAAGACTGTGATCTACTGTCTCTTCTCAGTAGATTCTTGTCCTCAGAAAATTACTAGGCTGGCCAAGGTGAAATTACTGTTCGAGTTGTAGGGAACTTGTGTAATTGAGTAATATACTTAAGAGCAGCCTTGCAGTGAAGGGCAAAAATACAAGTGTTTCTGTCAGCGTATCAGTGAAACAGAGAAAGACTGCAGACTGTGGCTCTTGGATGCCTGTGTTTGCTACACTGAACCTTAGGAAACTGGCAGTCCGCTGCAATTCTGAGTTGCATCTCAAGGTTTAAGAACTCCTTGATTACATTAACTCACTAATCGTACACAGCACTTTTTCCTTTGCAAAGCAAATCAGACCCTTGTTCTGAAGTCTGGATTAAAATTATTCAGGCCATCCAGAATCAGAAGTTATTCTAATGTAAAGCAAAGAGGAAAAAAATCAAACTTTCCCAGGGATAGCTAAAGAAAACCATGGATGTGCAGATTCTAACAGTGTGTGCTGCAACATTTTCTAGGTGTGGAGCTGCAACTTGGTGGAAGAGCAAATGATTTTGAACACCAAGTGAAACTCCACACCCTGCACTGGTAAGAGAATCACCGAAGAGGGGCGTTTTTTCTCTGCCATGTGAAGGTTTGCATGTCCATGCTTTCAGTGCCCTCATGAGAATTCTGCTCCGATCAAACAGATACCTCTGGAAAGTGTTTGCACAGTTCACTCAGCAATCCAAGCGGTTTGAAAGTGAGCTAGGATGAGATTAGGTGATTCTATAAAAACTATAGCTCAACAAAGTTGAAGGTATAAATACATTTAAATCATAAATCACATTGTAGACTGGTCCACAGTTTTTCATTAAGAAAACAAGAATATGGTATATTAGTGCTTAGGGCACTGATGGATTATGATTTTAGCAAATTGAACTGTTGAATCATCAGATTCTGCCACACACGAATAAAAACAAGGAAGATAAATGAGATATTGTCATCAAACTAATGGCATTTGATTCAGCTAGGCTAGCTGCGGGCTGTGCCAGCACTATTGTAGCTCAGTATAGAGCAGATTAGTTCCAAGCGGTTGCCTTACCAGTGTCAAGCTCAGAAGGATAGAAAGCTCTTCTGGAATCAAGCTGAACTCTGACACAGCAAAGTTGCTAGTCCACAATAATTCCAATATACTGGAGTTTTCACTTACAGAGGCTAAAGCATCCAAAAGCAATGAGTATTTTGTAGCTTTCCTGCAGGAAGAAGGAAGATGAAATCTCTTAGAGCTCCAAAATTCATGGTGATGTTGCACTACAGGGTTACCTTACAACTGCAAGTGATAGAAGTGAAAATGTTTATACATCATTTCTATCAAAGGTCTCATGAGTTGCTAGCAATAGATAAGTACATAAAGATGACTCTGCTGCCTCCTGCATCGATGGTTCCATTTGAGACAGATATTTCAGAGGACACCAAGTAACCATAGCCCCGATCCTCAGCCTGCATAAGCCAGAGGGAAAAAATCTCATCAGTTCTACCACATGAGAGCACAACAAGGGTAATCATATAAAAGTAAAAGAAACCAGTGTGAAAACAATGCAAACAGCAATACCTTAGGAGAGCATTATTCTTCCAGGTAGTTAAAAAAAGCAGATGATACTTTGCTACCGGATACATATGTCGGAGTAATTTGTATTTTTGTACAAGTATTCTAATTATTATGGATTGCACATAAGCTTGGCGAACATTGCATAATTACCTCTTTAAAATGTAAATAAATATCTGCCTAAACTGCATCCACAGCCCTTTCAGTTTCTATAAATACGCTAATGACAGCATTGAAGTAAATATAGCTAGCTATCTGCTGTTACTGTGGTTCCAAAGCTTGCAGTGTGGAAAGCGAAGTTCAAAAAGTTACACCCACACACATAATGCTGAAAACACGGCCATTCTAAACAAAAAAGAATAGATTTGATTTTTGGAATATTCTCAGGGAATCTCTAAAGTCAACAAACGGACTACGAATTATTTTGTAATCCAGAGTGAGCCTGTGCTTTAAGCTGTACACGAGACTGACCAGTTGCTGTGCCCAAGCACAGAGCTTTGAGAAATGCCTTTGATTCTGACGGTCACTCTTCTTTCACAGCACCTCTCTTGTTTCTAGGGGGATAAAGAATCACAGAATCGCTACAGCTGGAAAAGACCTTTAAGATCACCAGATCCAAACGTTATTACCTCTACCAGGAGCACTGCTACACGATGTCCTTGAGCACCATATCTAGATGGCTTTTAAATACACCCAGGGATGGAGATTGAACCACTTCCCTGGGCTGCCTGTTTCAGACTTTGACAACCCTTTCGGTTACCACTGTCCATTGCATAAGCTGTTTCAGCAACTTCTTTTGCAAGATAAGAGATGAGATTGTTATGCTGTTTCTATTTTAAGAACATGGGATATGCAGGGAAACCAAGTGTAGAACCATCTAAATATTTTTTTTTAAATGTCCACAGGCAACCCCTGCTAACATTCTGCACGGTTTTCATCTGGGTGTCATACAGTCAATCATTTTGCTTAATCTTGCTACATATTCTCAAACCAGCTTGATTAAAATCAGCCAAAGCATATGCTTTCATATGTGGTTTTAAAATATTTCTTGGACCTTTCAAGCTCTCACTCGCAAGCGGAGGAAAAGAAGAACAAAAAGGGTGCTGGTAAACCTTGCGTAATTCGCACAGCTCATCCGAGAAAATTACCAAAATTGCCAACGCTCCTGTCATACTATAAGATTACACAAGTATTAATGACAAATAGCAACAGCTTCTCCAGAAAAATTGCACATAGCAGCGGGATTAGCGATAGTGTTTAAGAAAGATGAGCCACAGTGTCACTTGTGTTATAAACAACTGGGGGCTTGTTTAACGGCAGCGTGTTTGCAGCGCTGCTCAGAGTCTCTGCCACGACTTTTTGTGTAACACCTCATGCAATATTGACTGCTGTTGTTGTTCCTTAAGCATGCTGGGAATCAATAAGGTTAGTAATAATAATCACAATAAATGAGCGTTATGAGTAACATCTGACTGCCAAAACGATCGACAACTATAATTTGTGGCTCTCCTAATTATATTTCCACGACGGCTGATAGATAACTAGGGCAGAAAAAGTAGTCTGCAGCCTATATTTAATAAATCAAATCAATTTATATCCTTTTATTCCATGCAGAGTACAAAGGAGATATTATGGTGGGAGCATCTTTGGATACACATTTCCCTGCCAAGTTTCAGGCCAGACAGAAGAAAAGACAAGTGTTCTGAATGACTCTGAGGATGCTTGGAAGTGTCTCAGGCAAGGATGCTTGAAAGGAAGTAGCTTTGTCAAGAACTTCCTGCAAATACAGTTTTGAAAAGGCTGTCAAAACCATGATACATAAAATCACAAAGAAATACACTCCTACAGCTGCACTTCCTTATAAAGTAGGTACCAGCTGTCACTTGGAGATAGTTATTCATCCAAAAAGAGATATTAAAAAAAAATAAATATGTTGGAGCAGACACCAGGAGTATGTTATGAAAAAAAAAAAAAAAAAAAAAGGTCTTCAACACTTAGTTCCCAATTCTCAGGTGCAACTTTGTGCTGCATGCTACATGAATCTGTGTGTTTACACTCATCTTCCCATTTGCAAATTATCATGGAAATAACCACGTGCACGTGTTCAAACATGATACATACAGGTCTAAGAGAAATTCCTTGGAAAAATAGGTTTAACTTTCCTCCTACTCCTCAGTCAGAATGAGTTCTACTAACTTAAATGTATTTTCATTTCAGCAGCAAGTGCTAGTGCTATAGTCTTGCCTCTTGAATAATCCTTGGGGCAGATCAAAGATGCATATTCCTTAAGAGAATGCACATTTATAAACTAAAAATCTGTATATCAACTCACAAAAGGAGTAAGTCACCGAGACAGCGGTAACAGCTAATTTATCTCATTCATCAGGACTTGACAGGTACCTGGTTTCTTCCTTTGGAAAAAAAATGATGAAAATAAAGGAGTATAAACACCGAAGTGAGCGCCCAGCAGCACTTTTTGGTTACATTTTTCAATTCTAAGACCTTTTCACAGAACACCCATATAATTTCAGTGAGCTAACACCTTTCAGCAGAGGAGAAAAAAAGAACAAAAAGGATAACTCTTGTAGGCTAGATGCTATTATTGACAACTCGATCCAAATCTGACGCGATAATGGAAAATGTTGTTAAGTCAAGCAATTAGCTTGTCTTTAATAAAGGGTTTGCCTCATTGTTTTCCAGTTTCTTGAGGTTAACACCACATTGAAATAATATACTTGCATTACATTCTG
This sequence comes from Baryphthengus martii, assembly GCA_013396935.1. NCBI lineage: Eukaryota > Metazoa > Chordata > Aves > Coraciiformes > Momotidae > Baryphthengus > Baryphthengus martii. Next base: position 62,178 of record VWZK01009446.1, read on the forward strand.
AATCTTTCCCTCCTTTACAGTTCTATAGAATGTAACTGTACGTTATTCTCTTTGATAAACCAAAACACAGGAAAATTGAGGTTAGACACAGATAAAAATCAACCTCCTACCATCTATACATTGATATATTCTATGACAGAAAGGCTGAGACACTCATTATAGAGACTCAAGTAACAATAAGAATAATATGCTATTTCTCTGTGTAAGTCCCTCTGCTGTTCCTCAGCCCACAATACTGTTGTTTAGAGAAGTCATTTGTATAATTTTGTGCTTACACTGACTATTATCTTTCAATGAATTCAAATGTAAAAGCAGACAGTGACAAATCGTACTTTCTAAATCCTTTCCTTTGGCCAGCTCCTGATTTTTGGAGCTTCTGAACCAAACTCCTTTGAGAGCCCAAGTTGTCAAGGTAGCGAGCCGTGTGAAATTTCAAGGTGGAGAAATCACAACCCCAGGGAAGCCTTGGCAGCCCATGCAAGTACTAAAAGTTGGTAAGCGAAAATGGTAAAAGCTGTTATTTTTGTGAAGCAGCTCCTATGAACCTGAGGAGCACACATGCTCTCAAACTACATCAAAGAAGGAAGAAAAATTGAGTGTAAGAGTTCAGAACTACCTACTCTGAGAATGGAAAACATTTTAAAATAACAATGTCTCCCGTAAAACAGAATATCCAAAAAGCATACAGCAGAATATCCCAGAAAAAGTGGTCAAATTGTGTTCAGCATCTATATGTGTAAGAGCTGCTGCTAAGACATAAGAGAGACAGAAAGACACCTACAAGATGCTTTGGTTTATCAAAACCAAAGGTGTGAATGGAGGTTATCAAAGCTTGTTGGGTAAGGTCAAAACGTGAGCTGAAGGAAATATGTCAAAAAGCACTTACTGCTTTCAGAACAAATGGCCTGCTCTCTTAAGTCCCCTTTTTTACTCCAGTCTGAAAACTGAAAGTATTAGCTTTGCTAATACATTACATGTAGGAGGAAATATTTTAATTGCATCTGTGAGAGACAAATCTGTTTGGCTGAGGAGGTTAATTTATTTATGAAGATGCCTCTGAGCCTTTTTAATCAGTTACCAGCTGTTGGCAACCAAGAGGAAAGGGGAGAAGAATGTGGGTCAATAATGAAATTTCTAACATGAAAAATTGCCTTTTATGTGTGGGATAAAGATGAAACCTAAGATCTCAATTTTCCACAGAAAAAGGAATACGAGTTGGAAATGCACAGCAATAGGTAAACTATTTTAGTTTTGTTTTCTCAGACAAAGATAAGACAACTGTTATTCTGTGCTGTAGATCTAACTTCTTGGCCCCGAGTGTGGAACTTCCAGAAGCTGGAGAAAGCCAGGTCCTTTGCCACAAGCTCCCCAAGGGGCTGAGCCAGTTGGAGCCACGGCTGCCAGGGCTGTTCAGCAGCAGAGGTCCTGGAGCTCCCAGGGTCTACAACACTGCCCTTCTAAGACAAAAGCAGATGTCCAAGGCAGAATGTACAAAGTTCTAAGTTTATAGCTCTGCAAGAGCAAAACTTGGGAAGCATGCCATAGGTAACTTGGCCTAGACCAACAGAGCTGGCTGGTGAGAACTGCCTCTGAGAAGCTCTATGTTGTCACTGCCGCTGCATTCCTACAGAGATACTGCTCAGCAGACGACTCCTTCCCCCTTTCCAGCTCGCTCCAGTGAGGGGGCACATCCCCAGACTTTCTTAGAACCTTCTCAGACTCATCCCCAAAACAGCTTATTGAGTATATCCTGTAATGCAAGAATATATAGAAATATAAAGAAATCTAAACAGATCTGCATATGCACCTTCTTCTGAGAATTATACGGCAGTCAGAGCAACAAAACAAATAAACACCTTGGATACTGTAGGAAAAGATTTCATTTATGGACACAATTAAAAGACTCTCTAAAATAAGTGATTTCCTACAATTTTTTAAAAAGGAAGATGTGTTAGCTGATAATCTTCTGTATCAAAATATCTGGAGCACGTTTGGGGCAGAGGTGAGGGTGAGGACAAAAGGAAAATGAGTAAGACATCTGTGTCTGAACAACAGTTCTTGGAAAACTATTTTTCTCTATATTTGACTGCATTGTTTTGTTGTCAAATATTTAACTAGAAACATACAATTTTCTTTTTCTTTTTCCTCTCAAATTGAACAATAATATGTTATTAAAAAATGATGACTGTGGAAGACAATCACGGCCAGAGCCTCCAGACAAACCTGAAAAATGCAAATGTTGTAAACCAAAAACATCATATAGAAGAATTGCAAGTTCTTTTTGATGAAAATGCCAGACCTAGGAGAAAAGTTAACAGAACAATGTTCTACAGATGTACCACAATAATAGTAAAGGCATTATAAACATGATTATGTCCAGACACTGGGAAAAGGTATAAATGGTCCTCAAAGAAGTTTACCATACAGTAAAATATGTATTTAATGAAGCTGTCTATAAGGAAATGTATAAAGCAAGCTAAAGAAATATAAAAATCACAGAAGGGTTTAGGTTGGAAGGGCCCTTTAAAGACCACCCAGTCCAACCCCACTGACATAGGCAGGGAAACCTTTCGCTAGACCAGGTTACTCAACACCCAGTCCAACCTGATCTTGAACACCTCCAATGATGAGGCATCCACAGCTTCTCTGGGCAACTTGTTCCAGTGTCTCATCACCTTCTTAGTAAAGAATTTCTGATACTTAAAAAAGAATTCTGAGAAATTCAATGGGACAGAGAAAACCAAAGAGAAAAGAGCCTGCGCACCAGCCCTTTTTCCCCTCTCACCACCTCATGAATATCAGGTAGTGCACATTTCAGGTATAAACTGAAACCAGTTGTTATGCCAGCGGAGGCATTCACCCTGGGACTGCAATCCTGCCCTTCAGACAAAGGTGTCTAGGGAGAGGAGGAACTGGCACTTTTAAAAGCAAGATGGTTTTAAATCAGATACTTTACAGATCTGCCTGAAAAAAAAAAATCTCTCTGAACAACTACGGCAGGTTAAAGGGGCTGAGACCTGGGACTTCATGTTCCCAGAACAAAAATATGTACAGACAGCAGCCATCCTAGCATTTCAATGGAGATCCAAACCTATTCAATTCAGGGCTCTCGTGCAGTTCTCCAAGCAGACAGAAAAAGGGGGGAAAAGAAGCCAGAAAAAAAGAAGAACAGCTAAACAAGAAAAACAACCTGAAAAGACAGCAGACAGGTTGCCCTTAGAATTGAATGTATTTAAAAAAAAAAAAACAAAAAAAAACCCTTTGTCAAATTGAGGATGTTTCAGTTACGGTGAATCGGGATTTACAGATTTGCCCTTTTCCACCAGTGATGTTCTGTGTGGCTTTACCACAGCTTTACCAAAACCTCTTATGATAATGTGCTCAAAAGTTACCCTGTACAGAAAACTCAGCTGTTGAAGGATATTTTTGCAGCTTCAAACAAAAGGCAAAAGCTCTTACAAGATCTGTCCCTTCTAAGCGATTAAAGGAGTATAAGGCAGTTCACCTTTAAAATCTTCACATAGGTAATAATGCAAACACTTCTTCTCCACCTACAGTATCTCTGCTCTCCTCCAGCACCCCAGGGCAGTTGTATCAGTAATATATCAGTACATATATCAAATATATCATCAGTATATTATCAAATATATTGGTACATATAGGAAATACATCTTCAAAACGCATACCCCTGCTCACTCAATGACCTTTAGCGGTCCCTTCCAACCCAAATCATTCTATGAAATTCCACTGCCTTTAATTAAGTTAAACTTCAGTCGAACTGTTGCCAGGAGTCAACAGAACAGGGCTATACTGTCATATTGCAAACATATGTCTGATTTCTGTCCCCAGCGTCCTCTTGAGACTCCAGCCACGTCACACAGCACCAGGCAGAATTCAATCGCTTTCTGCTCTAGTAATTCTGGCTATTTGGGAACTGAGATTGATTTTGCTCATTTTGGACTGTGAAGCTCCAGTGCAAGCCTGCTGCCACACAGCATGAGGTGGCATCAAGGGAAAAAGAGTTTGATGGTCTGTAGCAGCTGTTGTGAACCACAGAGCTGGCAGCATCAGGAGCAATAGTGTGGACATGTTGTTCAGGTAGATGAATTTTCTTCCTCTGCTCTATACAGCCAAAATGTTCTTCATAGACACTTTCTGCCTCTTGCAGTGAGTACTTTGGCCTTTTTTTCCCCACCTTGTTTGAAATATATACTGTATATATGTTATGTGTATAATAAATAGAGTATATCATATGTCCATAATATATAGTGTACATTATTATATAATACATTCTATTTAGCAATTGCATACAGTATGTCCTCAGAGAAAGCAGATGCAGTTTGTGAATGTGGAAATCTAATCCTGAAACCCAGCTATTGTATTTGGAATGGAGGTTTTTTAATATCCATAAGTGAAGGGAAAATATTACATGTGGATGGAGCCACTAGTCGAGCAAACAAAAGCCAGACACGAACTGCAAACTAAGCTGTCTCTTCCTTACAATGCACCCTGTAAATACAAACTCTAATTATTAGCATTTAGGAATCAGTGATGTCTGATACAGAGAATCCCTTGTGTTATAACCTAATTAAAAATTAATGGTCCCTTAACACATCAACACTTAGCCTTTAAACGCTTTCAAGAGGCATTTTCTCCCCTTAGTGCTTTGAGAGGCAATCAAGAGCTGCTTTTTCTCTTTAATTACTATCTTTTCATCCTTTCCAGGAACATATAATTGGCAAAATGTTTACATCCTGCGGCAGCAATGAGACAAATTATTTTGCACATGCTAAGATGTTTTGACCTTAGATATGATGGCTATAAGGTCTCCAAGGAAACACTAAATTCAAACCTATACTGTAATTAAAATCAGATTTGAATGCAGCTATTTGGACCGCAACTTTTAATTTGCTTTATCATTGGTCATCACTCTTTCAAAATTGTAGAGCTACTGTGCCTCGTGACCTCACCCAAAATCTCCTAGGATATTTACCTTGCTTTGTAGCTCTGGTTGGATGGACAGTCTTTATTTCCTGTTGTGTCATATTGTGACCAGCTTCTCTGCTGTAGTGTCTGCTGGCAGTGGGCACCTTCACCCTAAAAGCACAGCTATTCCAATGTATTTCTGGTGGCCAACTCAAGTTCTTTGGGAATCCCAACCTTTATATAAATGTCATACTCTCTCATTATTTTTTGAAATACTCAAAATATTTTGAAATAAAAAAAGGTCTTTTTTATTTAATAGAGAATTCTAAAAAGGAGTCACTTTTAGTAAGATGCTTGTTACTATTTTTTTTTTAATGATGAATAAAAGGTACTGAATAAAAACACTTCAAATTTCCTTGGACATCTAGTACTTGACGTGGAGACCTACCAAGTGCTAACGCTGACAGAAGTAACTATGTTTACACAGAAGATTCTTACATACTTCTGGACTGATGGAGGTGGTCATTCAAATACCGTAATTAAACATCAGATAATGAGCCCAGTAGCTTGTCAATGAGCCATATCGTTATTTATCTCTCAACAATCAGATAAAAATGTGTAACATGAATGTGTTTTATGCACTCCAATCATCAGCTCAAAGCATTACTTATGGAGCCTTTTATTCCTTGCATCCTTAGGTCTTCTAAGAAAGCAGTGCAGTTGAACAAGTCATTAGCCATTGCAAATCCACTGCTACCAGAAGTTTGTTAAAGAGCATCTGACCCAAGGAGGAATGCCTGACATTGAGGAGGAGGGATAGAAAAGCCCTAAAGGGACCTCTGATCTGCTTCTGGTACTACTTTGGCCCTAAGAGACAACTATTGGTGTGTATGTGATAGGAAGGGAGTTTCATTTTGAGGTCTCTAAAAGTTAACCATGTTGCAACTCCAAGTGATTTTTATATGGCAAGAAAGTGGCAGAATTTATGACTTTCATGCCCAGGGATTTGACATAGAGGCACGGAGAGGAAGTTTCAGATAAAAAAAAAGAAATCATGATGGGGCAGTAGGGAAGGACTACAGAAGGCAGAAAATAAAGACTTGGTGGAGTCTTATCAGGAGGAGTTCATACTGAAGAAAGCTTGCAGGAAATACCCCAAAACTTCGGTGGGCAAAACCTATCAATTTGCAATACAAACAATCAAGATCCAGTGCCTGAATACACTCCCTGGATTTTTGATTAGTGAAGATGCCACGATTTAGAAAATTAGATTGCTCCCCTCCTTCCAAAAAAAAAAAAACCAAAAAAAAAAAGGCGCCACAATACACTCATGCAGAGCATGTGTCTAACTTCCATGCTTCACAGTTGATGAGGTGTCTTTTTTACGTAAAAAGTGACATGCCCAAACAGAGATACTGTCTCTTTTCAGGTATTTCTGCAGTGACAAGTTTCACTGGAACTTGTTTGTGTTCGTAGCACAAACTGCCACCCCCAAAACTGAACGGCTAAAACCGAAAACAAAATTTCACAAGCAAAGACTTTAATTACATCTCTGTCCTCTAATCTTCATAAGCACCTGCAGTTAGATCACTCTCTTCTTCATTACTACTACAAAGACAACAGGAAAAATCTACAGACTTCAAACAGGATGCCCTGTCTGGCTCCACTCCCAGCTCACCATCCCTTGCCAAGCAGCCTGTGCCTGCTGCTCCCTGACCCATGAAGTGGGTATTCCACTTTACAAACAGCTGGAAGAGTTATTTTAGAAACTGCTTATTAAAATGCAGGATCCCTCCCCTCCACAACATACTCATCGCTCTCTTTGCTCCAGTTCAAGTCTGAACATGAAGTTCCTATTTTTTCATGCAAACATACCTACCTTAAAAAGCCAAACTGTGGACTGATGCTCGTCTTCTCACGGCGGCACAATAACCTCTAGAGTGCAGGCAGCATTCAGTCACATTGCCCTTCAGTGACACAATGAACTACAAGCTTTGCACATTTTTAAGAGAGGAAAAAAAACCAAAAAACTTTTCAAGTGGCCATTTAGCTGCAAGTTATAATTTTTATTTTTAGCATTTTTCTTTCCAAGCGCTTAAGTGATGGGAATATGAATCAAACCATCACTTAGATATCGCTCATGCTGCAGAATAGCATTCTGTAACGAGAGAGAGGTTATTTTGCAATTTATATTAAGAACCAGCAGATACATTTGATTGTGTGGGATGGAAATAAGACAAAAAGATTGTGACCAGTTTACAGAATATATACACACGTGTATATGCACATATGTGCATGTGTATCAGATGACAAAATCTTGCCTACAAAAAAAACAATCAGCACTACAAAAAGTGCTGCTTCAATTTCAAAGGAAATTTCTAATCTCCCTGAGAAAATTATAACAACTGTTTTTCTACCACAGTCACGTAATAATATGTTAATAATTTAACACCTAAAGCTTTCAAGCTTCAATCAGATATCATAATACTTTAGAAAACAAAGAAACAAATTAAGTAGAAGAGCAGGAAAAAAGCACGGAAAAGCTAAAATACAAAGGAAACAGCTGTTAATGATGGACATGTAAGATAAAACATGGGTGGATTTTTTTGCCTGTCATTCATGCCCTGTGTGTCATGCATTATCATCTACCCTTATCTACTGACCCTGATGTGTTGGATTCCAAGGAACTGCTGGGGTTTAAGCACCATGTATTAGCTCTCTACATGATTTTGTCATAAATTTGTTACTGGAGGAGTGGTCTTTAAAATAACAAAAATTAATTAGTTGCAGAAATAAAAACAGCGGTAATAAAAATTACAAAAAAGACAAAATAAAAATGTGATCTTTCTATTCTTCATACCCATCAGCAGATATTTAGTTTAATAACTTATTTGGCCTTTAAATATGACAACTCATGTTGGAATGGCTTGGAAAGCATTAGCAATCCTTAAAATATGATCCTTTATTTCTACGGATTGCTGTTTACATGAATGGCTGAAAAGTCTTGTCTCCAGTTTTAACTGGAAGAATGAATATCATTAAAGAGTCAGCTTGAAACAGACCAGAGCCACCCTTGGCCAGCTGGAGCTGGAAATCTAGAGGAGGCTCCAACTGGAGCTCTTGGAGAATCTGGAAGCCAAGATAGAGCTGCAGCAGCCTTCATTTCTGATATCAGTGACTGGACCAGAATGAGATGCCACTAAATCTTTTTTCACCTCGATAGTTCTTTTTCACATGGAGGTGTTTTTTGGGTGCTGTTGGGGTATTAAACCTTTTAACTATAGTCGTAGAAATACGTGGAAGATTTTTTTACATCCAGAAATTTTAAATGAAGTTATAAGTGCTTGATATTTTATCTAAGAATAGCTACACATTATCATTCAATTATTTTAGTTCTAGAAATCTGAGTCAATTCTGAACTATCACATTTGTGACATAAATCAAACCAGAAGATAATTCTTAAGAGTTCAGCTTACAAGCACGACTATTTTGCAATCAGGCAAATATAGCGCAGCTCTGATTTTAGTGTTTCAACCAAATAAAACCTTTCTGACGTCAACGTAAGAAATAAACTTTGATCACGGTACAAACTCAAAATAAAAGCCCCAACTCCTTTCTCTTTAATTTAGAACATATACAAATGTACAATACTCATGGCTCTGGCAGTAGAAGAGTCTATATAGATACTGTGCACAGTTAAGCCTCAAAGCTTCTTCTTACTCAGTGAACACGAAAAAGAAATGAGTATACAGGATGGCTGTTGTGGTGTCTTTCCCTGCGCGCTAATATTTACAATATTTCTTGATCAGCATTATAACTTTTTTATAAAAAAGCAATATTTTCCTTTCCCTGTAAATCTTTTTGCTACATATGCCACTGATAACCGTAATAGCAATGAATGTATCTAGCAACCATGAAAACATAGCAATTAAACATTTGCTTTGTTAATTCCTCTCAGGATGTTTATAACACCAGTCCAAGATATATTGAGGCACTATTATTACGAGGACCTACTTTTTCACATGGTTAATCAACTTTGGTATCAATATATAACTGACCAGATACTACTTCTCACTGAGGAACAGCTGGATAATAACATTGGTTTGACAGTAAAAATTATAATATTCCTTCTTTTTACACTATAGTTTCACAGGGGTGATAAATTATGGTTAAAGAAAACACAAAGCATATAGCAGATATATCTGCTTTTCAGGAGACCTTCTGGGCTGATAAAAGTCCAGTAAATCATAAATGGTTAGTTTAATCAAATTTGTCCTTCATGTCACTTTAAAGAGAAAGTTATGACCCTTTAAGCAATAAAAATCTCCTGCTCAACAGTGATAAATAATTACAGATGTGAATGGTTGTTTTTGCATTTAGCACATTCACCTGGAAAAGAACTAGTCATTGCAAAATACTATCCACCCTCTAAAGCAAATAAGCCTTTTTTAATGATGCAGTGCGGATACCAAATGGAATACATAAAGATAATGTGGTAGGAGGATATTCAGCAGTTCTGTATGCCCTGGAATGCCCAGAAAAATCAATGTGTTGGACACATCCATATCTTTACACTCTTCTGAAAACATCTGTGTCGGAAAAATATGCAGTTGGATTCACAAGACAATTAAATTTGTATCAGGTAAATGCGCTCATTGTGGCAAAAATAACATTTTTCTAGGATTAATGTCCTCCCCACTTTCTTATGACCTAGATAAAAATCATGCCATATATTTGATCAAGGGTGCTCAGATTTATTTCTTCAATGCATGAGAAAATTTGAAACCAACAAAATAATCTAATGTTGAGATCAACAGGTAATTGATTATTAAATGCTTATCACTTCTGATTTTCAATTCTAAAGTAAAATTTGGCTATTAGAGAAAAAAAAAACAAAAAAGACAAACAAAAGGGAGGGAAGATAACCTTACAAACCAGGGCTTTTAACCTCATACTGAAACTGCTATGAAAACTGAAGAATAAAATAAAAGCTTTGACAGAGGATATAAACCAATAACATTTCTGACTACTAAAGCTTATAGTTACTACACCACCACATTATCAAGCAGTGATCTTTTTTGTTAATGACTGAAGTTACAGTGTTACGTAGAGATGCAGAGGTCTCATCTAACTATTATTTTCCCTATTTTTCAAATGGGAAGCTACTGAACTTGTGCCAACAGACTTCTAATTCCTTTAAGGAAAATTTAAGTATTTCAAGTTTAAGGGAGAAGTAGGGATAAAAACCTGGAACAGTAAGAAATGAACAGATTTTTAATATATTAAATCTGTATAAACATTAGTCTTGTACATGAGTTCTGAAATCAGATAACAAGAAAAGGGCAAATACAAGATTTTTCTGTAGTACAACACTTGGATTCGCCATAGTGGGTAAGTCATTGTACTTTTCACTTTTTAAATTCAAAGATTCATATATATCCATGTAAATATATGTTGAAGGCAGGTATCAGTGGAGTTAAAAAATACAAAACCAACCACAAAAACTTGAAGCGTACAGACTGAATCTGCTTTAAGAATGGGACTGAACAAAGGCAAATGTAAGCAGTGCAGTTGTGTTAATAACTCCAATTAAAGGAAGCAATGCCAGGCTAACACAGCGCAGCTCTGCAGCCTTGAGCCTGACACATCATATTTAGTGCATTCTGTCCTTTTGTCCCCAAAATGAGTGGCTGTTCACATTTATATTACCGGCATGCATAAAAATCTAATCATGCACAACTGAGACAGCTGCCCCATCCGTGTTTCATTCTTAAGCTACAACTGCAATCATTACATTTATGAAGATGCTAAAATATTGCAGAAGAGCAATCTCTCTCGTTCTAAATGGATCACATGTTGCGAAAGAATACAGGCTATTCAGCCTATTGTTTGACCTGCAGTAGCATTATCAGCACAAATGAGAAAAGGGATGCAGCTGGGTCTCACTATTTCTAACATTTTTCCTTTTAGGGTACAAACAGTAGAAGGAACAGTAGCTAAGATTGAATCTAACATTTTCAGTCATGAGAGGATTGGACCTTGCATTCAAGCATAACAACACTGTAAACAACTTTCCAACCATGATTATGGAAGAGGACCAACCTCGAGACCTACCAGAGTGTGGGCCCGACCTGGTTTTCTTGTAGCCTGGATGTACTGGGAATGGCCAGAGATATTCCATGTTTGGCCCCTCCTAGCAAGGTGAATGCTAAATGCCTGAAGAACAGAAATGGAAAGAACAAATTTGGAAAGTACAAGAAATAACAGGCGGGGAAAATTAGTCAAATACCAGAGTTCAGCAAATATCTTAGAAATTAAAGGTAGTGAAATTGGACAAATTCAGACCTCTGAACCAATTTATTAGATGGCCTCAGAGACAACAATACCAGCTTAATTTAGAGTTAGCCTAGGTGTTATAACACTAGTACACTGTTGAAAAAGAGGGTAGGGTGGGCAGCAGGGAGAAGAATTTCTAAGCCCCTCTTTTGGCTCATTTTCCCATTGGATCTCTCTGATCAGAACACTGTTACAAAATTTGAGATTGCAAAGGTTCCTCTTTCTAGCCAAAGCAGAGTTCTTGGAAATAAAGTTCTTGGTTTTCAAGGATTTCTGTTCTCCATGCTAATTCAGAAGTTTTTGTTGGTCTGGATGATCAATTAATCAATGGCAGGGTCAGAAAGGACACTAAGAGAACAGCTAGGAGGAATCAGTGGTCTTTAGAAAGCCTGCCTGGAAGGGTACAGAACTGAAGGGCCAAAATAACTGCAATAAACAGAATCCCATGGTAGCCAGAGATACACATAACTAAATATATATACACATAAACACACAGATATCTAAAAATAGGTAGGTGTGTGTTTGTCCATGCACATCGTTCTCAAAGAAGATTTTTTTTGCTGCTTCTTCACTTCTTTGTACTTGGTGGTACTGCATGGTGGAATACTCTAAAAGGAAGAGTAGAACTATCTGGTGGGAAAAAAAAAAATAAAAAAAAATTTGCATTTTCATACACAAGCCAGCAGTGGAGAAAAGTAAGTGTTCCAGAAAAAGGTTAACAGAGAGGGTAATAAACGTCAACTATTGTTAGGCTGGATTTTTTCCATACCTAAAAGGAAGCTCCTAAAGTTTCATTATCCTTTTTTTTAAACCATTGTAAACTACAGCCACCAGCCTTTGGATCCCCAGATTTGTGCTCTAGTCACAGCAAGCTTTCCTGCAGGTTGCAATTTCTTCTTCTATCACCCAGCCAGGATAAATAATCAAGAGGATCATGAAGCCAAAGAGTATCTGTCTTTATGATAGAGTTCAGCAAGCTGACAGGCAAGGCTTGGGTATTATTTTTAGACACCAAGGTCATAAATATTAAAGTTTGGTGGATTTATACTTTTAAAAGAAAAGACCGTTAGAAACCATGTCATTGGAGATTGATTTTCTTTTTCTTTCCTTTACAGAGCTTGATTTCATTACATAGTATCCTGATTTATTTTACCTCTGAATGTATTTCAATAAAACATTAAAATCTATGTATGTATTTTCCCTGGAGTCCTTCAAAACAAATCTCAAGAAATCTGTCCTGTTTTTCTGTTGAGCATGCATTCTAGGTTCTTCTGTGTTGGTCTAACAGTTCTATTGGGACATGGTGTTAAACAATTAAAGAACATTATGTCTAAGATATTTTTAATTTATTTATCATTAACTTCTGGATTCTTTTAATTTTAATCAAGTTTAGAATTTTTTGGATTACCGATACATACTTTTTTTCACCTGAATTTAATTCAACTTGGTATTTAGTACGCACTTAGTACTTTCTTAATTAAAATTAATCATCAGTTTTTATTCTACTACTATCTTTAGCTCTTATCTCCTGTTTCTACACAGAAGATGCTGTGCAGATAGAGTGCAATGCAGCACAAAGCCTGAAACATGACAGCACCAAGTCCTTCTGGTAGGGCCAGAGACTACAAGAAGTCTTTTGTTTAAGGGGCTTTACTGTAGAGCACTGCACGCACTAGGGCACCAGTTAACTCTGGGCTCCTCAGAGATTGTAAAAAGCAAATTCCAGAGGCAAAAAAACAAAAAAGAAAGAAAAAAGAAAAAGGACACAGTTGTCTTTGAACTCAGGATTTCAGGATAAATGAGATTAAAGACTTCTTCAGAAATCCAGCTTGAGACTTCAGAGGCATCCACAAAAAAACAAAACAAAACAAAGAACCTAACAAAAATTTAAAAATAAAGAACTGTCAATAACTGGGACATCTGTTTTGAGTGCTTACTGTTGCAGAACTTGTATCCATCCTGTGTATTTGACCTAAAAAAAAAACCCAACAATTTTTTATTTGACAAAACACATCTAAAAATCTTTTAAATACCAACTATCTTCAACAACTATACAGCAATATCATTTCAATTGCTATTGATAGCTATAATGATTAAAGTGCATTCCAGTATAGTTTTAGCGTATCTTAAGGAAACTCCTCTGAGATCAATAGAAACAGCTGCCCTTTTAGTACCTAAAGAAGATTTATCCCATAAAATACCTTCAGTTAAATACCAGCTGCCTGAGGCTCCATGAAGACAATGATGACACAAGGCTGACACTAAATCTTGCTTATATATATACACACACACATATATATTCAGTAACTCAGCTCACATCCTTCCACTAACGACAAATATCTCAGTAACAAGCACAGCAGCCTTCCACCAGCACTGTCCCCAAGAGAAAGTACTTTGGCTCCTCTAGAAGAGTTTCAAGAAATTAGACAGACATAATTATCAGGAAGATTAATGCACTTCATGCAGAAAATTCTCAGTTATTGATAGTAAACCATTAGATGTACAACAGCAGCACTTAGAGAGTTTGGTCTGCCTTTTCTAATAATCGGTCCTTCAATAGGATACTGTTAAGCAGAATCTGATAATGAACAGGCATAAAACTTTTTAACACCCAAACCCCAGTTTTCTGGAGGTTTATACTCCTGACAGTTAGTACTGATAATGACCTGTAACTTTGCTATCCCATTTTTTCCCCACAGTTGCCCTAAAGCAATTTTTTTATTTCAGAATTTTTTTTCTAGTAATAAGCTGGATTTCTCTTTCAGTGTACTGAACCAATCTCTTCCTTCTATCATAGAATCATAAAATGCCCCTGTTGGAAGGGACCTCCAGAGGCCATCTAGTCCAACCTCCCCTGCAGGGAGCAGGGACATCCTCAACTAGATCAGGCTGCTCAGAGCCTGACCTTGAACGTCTCCAGGGATGGGGCCTCCAACAGTTCCCTAGGCAACCTGTTTCAACACCCTCATTGTAAAGAACTTCTTCCTAACGTCCGATCTAAATCTACCCTTCTCTAGTTTAAAACCATTTCCCCTCATCCTGTTGCTACGTGCCCTTGTAAACAGTACCTTCCCAGCTTTCCAGTAGGTACCCTTCAGGTATCGGAAGGCTGCATCAAGGTCTCCCTGGAGCCTTCTCTTCTTCAGGCCAAACAAACCCAACTCCTACAAACCTGTCCTTGTACAAGAGGTGCTCCAGCCCTCTGATCATTTTTGTGGCCCGTCAGGTCCATGTCCTACCTGTGTTGAGGGCTCCAGAGCTGGACACAGTACTCCAGGTGAGATCTTACCAGAGCAAAGCAGCAGATTCATCTCTCTTGATCTGTCGACTACACTTTTTTGATGCAGCCCAGATGCACAAATGCACATTGTTGGCTCATGTTCAGCTTCTCATCTCTCAGGACCCTCAAGTCCTTTTCCACAGAGCTGCTCTCTATCACCCCATCCCTCAGCCTGTATTGATAATGAGGAATCTCCACGACATCAGAGGGGTGCTTGCTCAGAACCAATATACTTTATCATCTTTCCAGATCTTTTTAATACTACAGATGTCAATGCAAAAACATTACTTTGAAGCATTTCTCGTTAAGAGAAATATCCTTATCAAAAAGAGGAACAGTATCCTCTGCTATTAAATAAAATGATACATGCATAGCATACACTTCTGGAAGTTTCTTTGAATTTCTAAGGAGTCTATCTATAGAAATATATCTGGTATGTACAGTATTGTGTCCTTGATTATATAACACCCAAGTACCTCACAATGTTTACATGCAATAAAGTCATCCTGGGAGCTCTCTAACGGCCAATGACCCAGTTTCAGCAAAAGTAATTAAAATATGTTTTACATCCTGGTGTTGCATTTTAGTTACTGAGCCAGTATTATTTGAAAGATGTTTAATTGTTCTATTCTTTGCACATCTTAATACGTACAGACAAAAAAAAATCCAAAAAGAAAACAAACACACCCCTATGATTTCATTAAAATATACCAGAATATTTCAGTGGAAGAGCTCAGACTTTTCTGAACCTTAGAACCACTGACAGAAGAACAAACCTTCACTGTTATTAGAAACTATTACTTGAAATATGACTCAAGATTACAGCAAGGTATAAACCTTTGTCTCCACACTGCCATAAGGAAAAAGGAAACAACTACACCCACTGACATTGAACTGAATTAACAAGGTGCTGACTCCGAAATTTGTGATGGCTCGAAGCAACACAAAACCAGCTCTGCACTAGCGATGCACTTCTACTGCTTGGTATATCAGAGAGGAACCAGCATGCTTTTGAATACTTACTTGGCCCAACACTCTGTTTCTCATGTTTTCAAAGGCTGTGCCCACTCATCTGTGTGCAGCTGCTATTGCCTGAGTTGTTCCAGCTCTACGCTTCAATTTTTGCACTTCTGCTCAGTCCACAGTTTTGGTGTGAGGAAGTTCCCTTGAAATAGGTTCAGATTATTCATGGGTGCATAGAGTTACTGGAAGAACTGTGAACTAGAAGTAAAAGGTTTTTAAAAATTCTTAAACTGTACAAAGCAAAAAATATGATCCTGTGGTTTTGAAAATAATCAGCTGTAAACACACTGGAATAAATTTAACTTTGAAACCTCAACAGAATTTGTGAACACGGTTCCTATTTATTTATCTCAGCAAGTCCAAATACACTCACTGTGGTTTCATCTTATCTAGGTAAGTAGAAAACTATTTTAGAAAATGTATTGGATTTTTTTGTTGTTGTTAAGAAAAAAATTCATCATTCAGGCCGTGATTCTGAAATAGTAACACAGTTTAAGACAAAAGCTTGACAAGATGACACAAAACTGACACTGCTTATCATAACTATGTCTTAAATTAAAGGTCTGATAGCTCAAGAGCTGCTGTGCTGCAAACAAAGGCTTCTTCCTCTCAAGAAGGGTCTGTCAGGGAGTCCTTGATTTCTGTTTTTCTAAAGCAGCATGTGCACACAATCTGATCACTGTTGGTGCAAACATCTCTTCCTTCACAGCTTCTGTCACACAAAGCTGTGCTTCTGTATCTCATCCAAGCCATATATTTGTGTATAATTTGGGGATTTCAACATTTCTTCTTTCTTTGAAACTCTTTCCCACCTGTCTTGGTAATCTGTTTCAATTGTGTTATTTACCATTTAAAATATTAACTTTTAATTCTCTCAAATAATGCAGAGCAGGTTTTTTTTTGCTAACAAAGTGTACTATAGATTACCAACATCAGCCAACAACACTCTTGATTTAAATCAGTTCTGAATCAAGTTTTTAGCCATGTGAAAAGCATAATGCACTTAGCATCCTTTTCAAGCTCTCCTCCTGCAAGTAAGTGACACAGTTTGGTGTGTGCATAAACAGAAGGCACTCAGTTTTCTGCTATCATGACTTGGATAAAATCCCTGTACCGGCTATTCCACTTCCAGTACCTTTGAGAGAACAGATTGCAAGCCCTGAAAAAAACATCATAGAACATTTTCATAGTTTTCATTAAATGAATTGGTAGAAAAGTAACCATCAAAGACAGCTCAATGGATTCTACAGATGACTCCTGCTGACTTCAAACCAGACCCTAAGTAAGAAAACTCTTGGTTAGCAGCTTTCAAGAAAGATATTTAAAGGTGCCAAGTGTCAACCAACCAGTAAAGATACATCAGCTTCTGCTTAAATCTTTTACACAAATCACAGTTTTTCCTAACTAGCAGAATGGAGGGCAAAACCAGCCTGGGTCAAAACAAAAAGCTGCTAATCTCTAGGAAAAGCCAGCACCTCCTCTCCAGGACTAAGACTGTTCCTGGGGTGATAAAGGAAGCGTGTCCTATTAACATTCTGCAGATATAGCAAAAGCTTCTCTTATCAGAGTAATACAAACCTTTCAGCAGCAATAAATCTAATTTCCGTATGTTGTGGGTTAACCTTGGCAGGCAGCTAAGCGGCATATCCTTAAATAGATTCGATATCATGAAATTAGCTTTTGAAATAATACGTATAAAAGAACAAGAAAGAACAGATCAAAACTCGGTGGGCATGAAAGTAAAAGAACAACCCACAAACAAACGCAAAACACTTACATAAACTAAGAAGATTTGGTGGAAGAAATGTACACTTCTGGAGTTGAAATTTGATAGCAATAAATCAGCAAACGACTTAAGCAGAATCAGTGTAACATGACGTTCCCTAATTCCAGAGAAACACACAGTGTATGTTCTCCAGGCATTTGGAAAAAGGTCAAACTGGAATTTAAAGAGTGTCAAAAATCAGTAACTTCTTTCATTCCTAAGAAAGTGAACAAGAACAGCACAGCAAAACATGAAAATACCAGGTGATATGGTTAAAATAGCGTCATTAAGCAGGAGTTTTATGAAAGTTTGTATTTCTATTTTTGCAGAAGGTTAAGAGAAGATATGAAAAGGAAAGAAGTAAATATAATTCATTGGAATCTTCAAATTTCTTTTGACATATTCCTTGGAAAAAAAGATTTTAAAAGGAAACATTAATGATCACACAATAAGAAGCAATATGTAAGAACTATCACAAACCAGCTAAGAAAAAAAGAATGATACAAGTATGAAAAAAAAATAGCATTTTGTATCAGAACTGTTAAGACTGGACTAGTATGGCTGCAGCTTTTTAAGACATGGATACACAAGAGACTAAATTTACAGATGCATGTTGATTAGGTAAGAAAAAACAACACCTAGTATTGCTGATCATTCCAAAAAGACTTAACAACATTTTTGACAGAAAAATAAATTCAATTTAATTTGACTTAGAGAAGAAAAGTCTGTAAGAAAGGGTTTTGCAATGACTGTAGATGAAATATCACAAACTGTGAAGGAGACAATTGAAAGCTCTGTCCAGGTCTGCTTCCCTCCTAATGTCCCTTGAATACCAAGGGTTTAAGGAGGAAAAAAAAGAAACACAGCTAATGCATTTCTTGGCACAAAGCGCTTGTTTTTCCAGGGTGGCATAATTTTACATTTACATTTCATTAATAAGTTTTACTCTCAGGGTTCAGTTCTAATTAATTAAATGTGGAAAAAAAAGGCCAGGTGACTTTCACCCCTTCAACCTCAGCTTGAATTTAATCCTTTAAGAGCAAGTATAAACACCAAGCCTGAAATATAATTGCTCCACCAGGAAAAGCGAGGCTCAACACAATAACCTCGCAGCCCAAATAACCCTGGAAGCACAGGGTAAAAATTGAGTCTCAGTGCAACTATGTGCATGTGCAAGCAGTCTTAACTTTTTCTGCTTTTCAAATTATTTTTTATCTTCTCCTTTTGAGACATAACAAATATCCAGGACAACAAGCTTTGAAGGTTTGGTTTTCAGGGAAGATTTTCATCCGTGACAAAAGAATTCATAAAGTGCAATGATAATTCACAATTAAACAGGCACAGCTCTTGTCATTCTTCAATTATAAAATCCCAATATGGAATATTCCCACTACGCAATTCCTAGCATGTATTCCTCTTTCTCACAAGAAATGACAAAGCTACAACTGTTTCTTCCCATGAGACTGTGCTATGGCATCATCCTTAGCAGGTGCTCTTAGGTTATTACAGGAGTTATTGAAATAAATTATTGAGATGTGAAACAATGATTACACAATAGAGCTTTCTAGAAAACATTCCACAGAAGGCTTTGGCATTTGGAAGACTCTTCTTCATGAGGTATGACGCAAAGCTGCTCCAGAGATAACTTAAAAAAAAATAAATAAAATTAATGAAATCCCTTCTACTCCAGATACAGGGAATCTTTTGAGAATGCTGGGTGAATGTCAGATTCTGGAGAACTGTTCAGTGAAGGTAGACATTACCAGAAACATAATAAAACAGTGATATGTCAGTGAGATCTGATCAACTTGGTGGCCTTCTATGACAGAGTGACTACATCAGGGGACAAGAGAAGAGCTATTGATACTGTCTATCTGGACTTCTGTAAAGCCTTTGACATGATGTCCCACAAGATTCTTCTCCCTAACTGGAAAGATATAGATTTGAATGGTGGACTGTTCCACAGATAATGAATTGGTTGGATGATTTCATCTAGAGGGTAGTGGTCAACAGCTTAATGTTCAGATGGCTATCAGTGACAAGTACTATTCCTTAGGGGTCTGGACTGGGACCAGTGCTGTTTGATATCTTCATTGATGCCAGAGACAGTGGGACTGAGTGCATCCTCAGCAAGGCTGCAGATGACACCAAATGAGTGGTGTGGTTGACAGCCCTGACAGATGAGATGCCATTCAGAGGGATCTGGACAAGCTTTAGCAATGGGCCTATGTGAACCTCATGAGGTTCAACAAGGCCTAGTGGAAGGGGTCCTGCACCTGGGTCAGGGCAGTTCCCAATATCAAAACAGGCTAGGGGATGAAGGGATTGAGAGCGGCACTGTAGAGAAGGACTTGGGGGTACTGGTGGATGAAAAACTGGACATGAGTCAGCAACGTGCACTTGCAGTCCAGAATGCCAACCATACCCTGGGCTATGTTCTAAAGAAACGTGGGCAGCAGGGCAAGGGAGGTGATTCTCCCCTCTACTCTGCTCTGGTGAAACCTCACCTGAAGCACTGTGTTCAGCTTTGGAGTCCTCAGTACATGAAAGACATGGACTTTTCAGAGTAGGTCCAGAAGACAGCCCAAAAAAAAGAAAGATCAGAGGGCTGGAACACCTCTCCTATAAAGAAAGGCTGAGAGTTGTTCAGCCTGGAGAAGAGAGTACTTAAAGGGAGCCTATAAAAAAAGATGAGGACAGTCTTTTTATAGCAGGGCCTGTTGTGACAGGACAGGGGGTAATGGTTTTAAACTAAAATAAAGTAGATTTAGACTAGATGGAAGGAAGAAACTTCTTCCAGTGAGGGTGGTGAAACACTGGCACAGGTTGCCCAGAAAGACGGTAGACACCTCGTCTCTGGAAACATTCCGGATCAGGTTGGATAGGGCTCTGAACAACTTGATCTAGTCCCTTCTCACTGCAGGGGGCTTGGATCAAATGACCTTTAAAAGGACCATTCCAACCCAAACCATTTTATCATTTTAAGACTGTATTTTTCCTCTACAATAAAGGAAAAAAAACCCCACAATAAAAAGTCTGGTGTCAGCTATTAGTCCTACTACTAAATGAGTGTTAAGATACTGCATTTTGTTACAGAATACCATAAGAAATAAAACAGAAAAAGGCATAATAATAGAAGGTTGGTTAACATTGTCCCTGTGATTCTGACCTAGTTTCTAGACCAAAGAGAAACAATTAGAAAACACTGCGGTACTCACTGTTTGTTTTTGTGGTAGAGCCTTTTGGGAGCAATAAAACAGTGAGAGCTGAGACTTGCATGGTAATGAACATAGCAGGTAACTGGAGTGCTCTTCTTTTTCCAGTGGGCTTCCCTCAAAGCCAGAAGAATCACATCGCCTGCAATAAATACACTACTTCGTGCCTCTCGTTGTCAGCTGTAAGACTGTATCCTCAAAATACATCCAGGTAATCTGCATGGATTGCGGTATTTCTGAATTACAAACATTTTGTCAGGATCCCGTTGTTAGTCGTTAATGCCCGGGCTACGTTAGCTGACTCAAAATCCAATGTCAGCAACGGTGCTAATTTTTCAGATAATTCAATAGACTGAGTATGTAACTTTGCCATGAAATGAATAAAGCTCAAAGAGACTCATTTGGGCAAAACTGGCATAAAAACCAAACCATATTCAAGGATTTACCTATTTCAAAGAATGGATAACCCTTAGATCAAATTTTTCCAATTCCAAATCAGGCTTGGAAGGGAAAGTAATGTTTGAAACACATGTATTGTAAAGGAACTGGAACGATTGTGCTTTAGTGAGGATTAACCTTTCATTCTTTTTCAATGCTTATCAAGTTCAGAAGTGTAACATTTAAAGGTTTTTTAACATGAAATATTGCCATTATTATTAACAATTTTAGTTTAAAATTATTCCTTCGGGTGAGGATTTTGTAGATTCTAAAGGATAACAGAGTAAAACTGGAAGGAACTTTTGTGCATAACAACTTTCGTGACTTCTGTAACTAAAATAATCACAATTTTTTTTCTCTCTTAGGAGCTAAGACTTCTGAAAAACAAGTCAGCTAAAGGTTTCCCAAAAGGTCAATGGAAGAAGGAGCAAGAAAAGGCAAGTGATACAGTTTGTTTCCTGCTTATGTCCCAAGTTCTATTTTTTTTTTCTTTTTTTTCCTCATTTCTGTCACTCTTGAAGAGAGCCTTGCAGTTCTCACTAGACCAAATTTAGTAGGATGCCTTTATTTGGACTAGTTCATGTGAAGAGCTGATTGAGATAACCACAGCACACATTCTCCGAAGCGGGTGGCAAAAGCCATTAGTGCCTGTTTTTCTTCACACAGCCCCTTCAGCAGCCAGTCCACTAGCTGGTGCCTACAACTGCCCCAATAAATAAATTATTCATCTGTCACTTCTGAATTCACACTGCATTCTAACCTTAAAACCTCATTGTTTGCAAAGCTAGCCTAGGGATTACTACATTTGGAGGATAAATAAATTTAAAAAAATAATAAAACCAAATATTTATGCTTATAAAAACAGGAGAATATTTTTTAAAGATTTATGGCAGTTAGGCACTCTCCTGTCCAGAATCAGATTAATGGATTACTCACTAGTTTTTGGATTAATCATATTTCCCATCTCTTGAGCAAGAAGTTGCAAAGAATAAAGAGCAGTCTATAAATCACTTTTGTGCAGAGGCACACAATAAACTTTTTAATCTGCCTTCCTATTATCAACAACCATTATATGCTTGATAACTGCAGAAACATCTCGACATCTCCTTGGCTGCGAAAAAGCTACAACAATCTAGATAAGCATCAGTTTCAATGTAAATCATTGGAAAGAGTGGCCTAGGAAGGGCTTCAAAAAAACAAGGACAAGAGATCCAGATTAGAGTAGAACAGATAGGTGGGGATGACTACAAATTACAACCGAAATATCTATGTAAATATATCTATATATATATAATACATAGATATATAGAGGAATTATACCTGTGTTATGCCTGTGTTTATAGAAATCATGTGTATAGAATTTTAGGATTCAGCTGAACTACACCCTGCTCGGTATCATACGGTTTTTAAACAAAATAATGACTCCCTGCTGAGAAGCAACTCGACACGAGTCCCATATCAACTCTGACTCATGCTGCAGAAACTGGCAAATCTATAGAAGAAACTGGGATGCGAGTGGCAGAGCGATGGAGAGGTTCACACGGTCAATTGGTTTTGTTTGAGGGCAGGCTGCATTCAACTAAAGACAAACAGATAACATGCACTCGAAAAGAACAGTGAAGGACTCAGATTTTTAAAAGCACAGTGCTGAAAACAAGTATTTTTTTCATGATCTTCCTTTCAAATCAACCGTCTGGAAACGTAACCTGCCCGTTTCTTTGCATGACATAGTAGTCATTCTACTCAGTAATTAAAGACTGAGAAATTCACTCAGTGGAAGAGAAAGCAAATCTCAAAGATGTAATTAAGTCAGACTAGGGCAGAAAGATTCCATACTCTTTCCATCAAAAAAGAAACTTCTGAGGAGCATCACCGTTTCTTTCCAAAAACACTTCTTTAAAGCTGTTTCAAAATACTCTATGTAATTCCTTCTTGTGCAATAATATTTCGTACTTACTTGATAAATAATGCAGGAAGTTCTCCTCTCCCTAATCCTTCAAATTCCCAAACAGTTAACAAAACCATCTCCATTTTACCTCTAAAATTTCCTTTATGAGAATTACAAGCACATGAAACGCATTTGCAGCACATTTAATGCCTGCAGTAATTCAAGAGGTAATTTTAAATACTAAAGTGCCGAGATATATTAGGCAGTTCCAGGCAATTCAAAAGCCCCCTTTTGTGTTATTTCCAACCATTTCTTCACCGGTTGCAAAGCATTAGACAAAATAATGACAATTTCCAAGTGACAGGGACTGTGCCTAAGGGCTTTTATGTAGGCTTGACTTTACTGACATTAGTTTTTCTGTCAGGCACAGACAGAATAAACACAACAGAGTCATTCTGGTTTTTTAAAGAATTATAACTGCCATGGTGAATAAACTAGGCTCAACATTTATTTTATCATTAAACGTGTACTATAAAACTCAACACTAGATCGAAATATATTCACAGAATTTAAGGCCAGACATTCATTTCTCATGTATAAACACAGATAAGAGTCAAGTTAAATGAATCAATATTTTCTAGCTAGATGAAGCTTCAAGTAGTCTTCCTAAAGACAAATAGCAATGGACAACTGGCAAAAGGTTGCTTAAATATTCAGTCACTTCAGCTAGGAAATTCTGGGTATGGAAAGAAAATATGTGTGTGAGAGAGAGAGGGAGAAAGAGAGAGGGAGAAGAACTAACAGATTCAAGACATTGCTGAGAATTCCGCAGGTCCTCCTAAACAACCTTCGTAATACCCCATAGCAGCTGCAATCGGCATCAACTTTGTTTCACTATTCTCCTCTTTTTCTGCTCTTCTGCTGGCAGGAAAATGCAGGGGAAGCTTTTGCATATGCAGAGAAACTATTTGTTTGTGGAGGCAGTAGTGAATATAAGAAAGATCTTTTGACACCTTCCAATTTTTATCCTGTGCAATTGAATGTGATGAACGAGTCAATATTGCATCTGTTGAGGTCATTTATTTACACGGATGGAAGTTCTGTGGCCCCATAATTTCAGCTCCATTTCTACTAAAAGCTCTTAAATTCATTGCTCTTTCTGCTATGAAACTGAGCAGCCCATCCAAGCACAGTTTACGTTTTATGATGCAATTAAAAAAAGCTACTTTATAAATCCTCTTATTCCTCTGTTGATATCCAGTAAAATTGCTACTGGAAGGTGATAACCCAGAGCGACCTTTTACTGGTCTGTAATTTCACTCTTTGCAGCAATCAAGCGTGAAATACACAGAAACAAAAGAATACAGAAGAAATCAAGAAATCAGCCAATTTTGCCCCACATCTTTTATCGTTCGAAAGAACAGTAAGATGAAATTAGTGAAATTTGTTATAGGTAATTGGTTATTATAGGCAGTCCATGAAGTACAAAAACTTATTCCCCCTTTCTTTCAGCTTTTAAAACTGTCAAAACTATTTCTATCTACGTGTTAGTGAAAGATGTGCTGCGGATGCTCCATCACTGGATGTGCTCAAGATTAGGTTGGATTGGGCCTTTTGCCATCTGGTCTAGTGGGAGGTGTCCCTGCCCACGCAGGGAGGTCAAAACTAGATGAATTTTAAAGTCCCTTCCAATCCAAACCATTCTGTGATTCTATGAAACAGGTAACAGTAAAGAAGCTGAGGCCGAACTCTCCTCTCCACAAGCCATCTCCTTATGAAGCTAACAATGCTCTACGACAACTCTAAGTTTTGTTATTCCAGTTGGCTTTTCAACCTGTTCATTATAATACTGTAGCAGGTTGTGAGAGCTTATTTCTCTGTTCCTAGAATACTTCCAAAACAATGGAGGTTCAAGACAAAAATCATACCTTAAGCCAGGAAGGAATAGGTTTTAGTATCACTTATTTCCAGAAGCCTGAGATGAATCTGACCGGGATTTTTTTCATTCTGTTTTGAGAAAACATATTATTGCAACTCATTCTTTTCCTCCCACAAACAAATTTTGGTTTTTAAATAAATCATATAATGAAGCAAGTGGAAAAAACAGAGAAAAGGAAACAATTTAACTCATTTCCATGTATTGACCTGTACCAGCTGCAGTCATCCTCCTACAAAAATATTGAATGGGTGTGAATAGTTTTCTGTAGCTGCAAAAACTTTAATTCTACAGTTTTCTAGCTGAAGCAAGAAGCTGGGGCACAATGTCTTTCATTTCTTGTTTGTTCAGAAGCGTATTAAAGCATGAGAAAAGATTAGTCTTAGGGTGCTACAGACTGAAGTAAGCAATTAAAACAAGTTACCCTCTAACAAAGGTTTTAGGAAGAAGTAACATAAAAGAAGCTAATTGATTTGAAGAATACTGTCCATATTCTCTTGTGTATTCTATATTGGTGCCTAATAGTTACAGAATTTTAGTGAGAACTAAATATTTAAATACTCCTGAGAAGGGGAGCTTAAGCACCTTCTTCCTTCCCTGTTTCTTATGAGTAACATCTTTGTTTATCCAGCAATTTGGCTATTTTTCCCTACTTTCCATTTTTAAATAAGAACAGTAGAGACTTGACCTCCTTCCTTCGGTCTTTTTTTAGACCAGTATCTCCAATGATTTTTTGTTCTCCACTATGTAAAGCAGCAAGTGCTATTTCAATACATACTATTTATGAAGCTTGAATGGTGGGTGAATAACTTCCCTCCACTGTTAATTGCTTGGGGTGCATCTCTAAAGAGATGATCTGGCTATTTACTGACCCAGACCTCAGGATCTGATATATGCTAGACCTTTACCCTCACACTTCGCTTAGGATAGAGAGCCACGAGTGTTCATGAATAACTCCAGATCCTGAAACAATACGGGAACCCCTGAGAACATTTGTAGGCCTGGCTTTAGGTTATCCACTCCGCCTTTCCCCAGGATACAAGAGTGGCTGCTTCTGCCTTCTCATTGCCCAGGAAGCCTTCCTGTTACCTCTAGGATCTTGAGTAAGACATCTTCCTTCTGCTCTTACGTGCTCATAACTAGAAGCAAGTTGGCAGAATTTAAAAGATGAGGACACAGAGAATGCATTAGAGGAATACAGAAAAAAAATATTCTATCTGACCTGTCTTATTCTAAAGATAGTTAAGGTGGCACCTGTCTTAAGGTGAAAGAAAGATCTTTATTTGCATTGAACATGAAGACTGTGTGTCCACAGGGTCTGATCACTTCTGAAGTTTGTTCGAATTTTCGTCTTTCAAAGTCCTAAATAAC
This sequence comes from Baryphthengus martii, assembly GCA_013396935.1. Lineage (NCBI taxonomy): Eukaryota > Metazoa > Chordata > Aves > Coraciiformes > Momotidae > Baryphthengus > Baryphthengus martii. The sequence goes on from VWZK01009446.1 coordinate 88,356, forward strand.
TGAACTTAAGGTAAAGACTTAATTACGCAGTAGTATCTTTCATGTCCTTAAGACATGTACACAGAGTAAAGCTTTATAAAGATCTTAGTTTTCTTAATAGCAAAGCAATACCTTTCTTTCTTCATCACATTATTAAATAGGAGCAATTATTTGGGATATCTTGGTGTAAAACACACAGCCTTGCTCACATTGATCAAAACTTAAAACACACCGACATTTAATTTATGTCTATAGACAGATGAAACAAATTTCTGAATTATTACTTTTATTCTTTCAGACTTGCTTTTGAAGTAGCAAAGGGGCAATACTCGTTGGACAAATTTACCTGAAAATTGAGGGAAAAAAAAAATCAATACACTTAGAACAAGAAACACGATCCTGTGCACCAGAAATACAGACTGGCTGTCAGTAAGATGTCTGACATTTTAAAAGTACTATACTTTCACTTATTAATTTAAAGAGCTGCTTAACTGCATTGTCATGTGAACATACCTTCTAACTGGAATTTAACTTTGCAGTCTGGGAGCTCTGTCAGAAATTCTGCATTCTGGGGTCAAAGCAAAGTGAACCTGAAAAGACAGGAGTATTTTACAACTCTGTAAGTACGCTAATGTTCTAAATTATCTGAAGTGGAAGTACACACCGATGGTGCTCTTAAAATTGCCCTCTAGTACATGAATGCTGCTATAGATCCTTAGCATCACAATTTTAACACTTTACTGACAGCAAGAAGATGAAAAAAGTAATTCAGCTAAGCAACAAGCCAATTGCTCTAAAAACACACTAGACTGTATAAACAAAATAATCTGCAAAATCAGTTTTAGAAATATGATACAGCTTATTACCTGCTGACAAGAATCTTGTGTTGAGTGCTGCAGATAAAGTGGGGCTTAAGTGGCAACTGGTTAGATGCATCATCGTTTGTTAATCTATTCTATCTTTTTTTTCTGCTGCAGGTTGCACTGACAGTACCTGGTCCAAGAATGAAGAGTCCAGACATTTTTTTTCATCATAAGGCAGGACATGTTTTTCTATAACCATAGCTATCATTGCTTAAGCAATTGTGTTCACAGGCTGCACAATCAAATTAGTAGCTTAATTACAAGAAAGAAGTAGCAATCATAAAATAGGGTAAGAAGAGTAACAGCAGCAAGTACTAAGGATTACTGTTAGTCTTGGACAGCATTTTCAGGGCTGAATTTAAGCATCAGTCTTGGAATAATATTCTGCACAACACAGTTGCATCAAGACAGACTGAGAGCAGACCCCCCGGAAATTCTTTACTAGCAAGCTGAGGAATGACAGGTTTAACATTCTCTTAGAAGTCAGTGCTTCTAGAAAAATACTTTTCTGCCATATTAAATAAAGTGAAAAAAAAATTATCTTCTTTACACCTTCAGAAAGGAGCCAGACTTTGATGTGAAACCGCATGAATTTATATGTCCACTCACATTCAAGCCTTTTTAAAAATAACCTTTCTTTTCAGGGGTATAATTTTGCTTCCACTACTTGACAAGAAAGGTTTCATCAAAGCCAGTGCTAAAGTTTTTCTTCACAGTTGCAATAAAGAGGTTCAGGCTGTACCAGGTACATATTTTTCAGGACCATCGACCTTCTTTCCCTATCTGATTCTGCTGCTTGTGAAACAACAGAGTCAAAAAATAGCCTTTTGAATACACAGTAGTAATGAAAATATCCCTCTCAGTATAAAGGACGACTGGTGGTTATCCCTGGAAACAGACACTGGAAAATAAAGTGTAATAAAATTTGCACTTTGACTACTAAAGACAAAACAAATGCTGCAACTATTTAAGAGGCCATTTTAAATGAAAATGGCATGCTGAGCACAACCTTAACTCAGAGCTCTCTCTTCAGAAAATGTAATTGAGCGACCAGATAGAGATTTGGGGGCTTACGTCACTTTTCAGACAAGCTTCTGCACACACCATTAGAGGGCAAAAATAGTCTCCACTGCCTTAAGAAGAGGGCTCCATAGGTTGTCTGCCACTTGTCATCACTCATTTCCTCAAAAGATGAAATTTAGTCTGCCTTTTAAATTTTAACGAACAGCTCTTATTACTGGCTTAACCTAACAATAATATTTTTGTAAATGTATTCTCTCCTTGACATGCCCTTTCCCCCAGAGCTGTTCCTTTGAGAATGTTTGGGAAAAAAATCTAGTATTACAGGTTATAGCTGAAGAGCAATACTTATAAGAATTCAGTGATTCATCTGTCATACCCTCTTATTACTCCTAGACCAGTGTAGCTGCTGTGTGGAAGGATGAAATAGTTCATTACTCAAATCCTTTGAAAATGTTCTTTGTAGAAGTCTATTTAGAAAAGCCACTGCTTTTTAAGGAAGCAATGGATTATTGATGCAAAAGCCAATTGCAAAGTTCTTGCTCTGAGTAAAGCCTTACCTCTTGAGTCTCATTGATTTCATAGCTGCCTACAATTTCACAAGCACTTCAGTCAAAGAGTTAGAGAAAATAAGCAAACAAAAGTGTGCTTGGCTGAATGCATTTATCTCAGGGAAACACACAGCCCATCATCAACACACAAATACATTATCTGCTTCCTCTAGTAACATGTGAGGAAAAAAAAAATTACAAACAGCAGAAAGACATCTTTTCTTAGCAAAAACAGCGTGTGCCATAAGCAACCAGGATACATAATCCAATTAAATGATCTTGGAGAATGGAAAAAGAGCACTGAAGGAAAAAAACCTAACAAACAAACAGACAAAAACCCCTCTCAAATTACTCCAAAAAAGTCAGAGGAAAAGGAGTAGTGTCTCTAGTGCTGCATTCTGCTCAGGCTTCAACAGTCCACATGAGTTAACAAAAAGGCCCATTGTAATTAACAGAAAAAAAAAAGTGGAAGTTTGTCAAATTGTAGCTAAATCAAAATGTTTTGAGTAGCAGATTTTAGTTAAGGTTAATTCTAAAACTGCGTTTCCTGCTCTCAGTCTAGTTTCTTTCTTGTTATATTCAGGATTTGAATTTTGGCTCAGATTTTGCTAGCTCTGGAAGTACATGAGTTTTATATATAGCTGTTCTTCCTCTGATAATGAGTTTTCCATGTTAATCATCTGCACTATACCAGAATTTATGTATGAAAATTGACAATTTACATCTGGCCAATTTTCCCCAAATCTTCCTTCAGCTGTTGCCATCCTAGTACACAGTATTTCTGTAAATACATTGAAATATGATAGATAGTCAAACAAAATTACTGAATATTGTTTGTGAAAATGACATTTTAGTGATGTACTTATACTTCTATTCATATCTAAACCTGGCACAGTAGATATTTTAGTAAATTATCACAGAATGGTAGGGGTTGGAAGGGACCTCTGGCAGGATATTGCTACATGAAAAAGCACAAGTTTTTCCTTACATATTAACTCAGATGAAATCATGGGTTTGCATTTTCTAGGTAATATTTATGGGTCTTTATTTTGTTCATTGAGACGTGTCAAATGCTGTACTGGTGTAATCCAGAAGAATTAGACCAGGAGAAGAAAATATCTGGAACCTTCCTTTTCATAAACAATATTTATTACCTGGGGGCATTAATGTCTGAATGCCAGAGCATCAGACCAGCTGGGATACGTGCACAGAAAACTTCTCTACTGCCTTATGCTGGTCTACTTCAATCCTGTGGTAGCAGGCAGCATGCTGAAATGTGGAAGGAACTCTACAGAGGAACTCTGTATGTTATTCTGTTATTAGCACAGAAACAAAGGGAAAGTCCTAAACTTCTTGGCTTGGTTGTTCCTCTCTATTTTCCTCCCCATAATTTACCCTTTCTGTATGTTTTCTCTGTTGTGCAACAGAGAAAAAAACATTAACACAACACACTTATTTTACTAAAATAACTTTAACATCATCACTTGGCTCCACATAGTGTATACCCATAGGCTACAGCATTTGGATCTGCGTGTTCACAAAATTCCACAGTTTTGTCAAGTATTCCTCCATTCCTTCCATCACCAGATCCCTCAGGCACATCAATTTCTTTTCTTCTGTGCCCAAAGCCCTTAAGCTGCAGTTTCTATCTCTTCATAGCCACTGGCTGCAGCTACCAGGCTGCCCACATTGGAGCGATCCACCAAAGGGAGCAAGGACTATGGAGCTGGACTTCAGCAAAATCGTGAGACCCAGGCCAGCATGACAGAGTAACAATAACAAGAGTTCACATCCGTCAGAGGGACAGATGGAGTTAGAGAAACTCTCTCTGAGATAAGTGTGGGGACAGGCCTTGCTTC
>VWZK01009447.1:0-37420 GCA_013396935.1 Baryphthengus martii
ATAATAGGCAAGAGAATAATTTGGGGGATATATGTATTGCCAAAAAGAAAACATCTTATATATTCATTTTAAGTAGGTGGAGCTCCTGCTAGGGAAGCACCAAAGAGTCGTTGCTGCTTGAGGACTCACAGAGCATAAAGCAAGATCTGTACAGAAAAGACACCTTATCCAACTAAATCACCCAACCTAAAATAAGCAAGTTTCTGTGTCCTTAAGATAGGTTGGTGTGGCCTTTTTTTTCTAAAAAAAAACCAAAACAACCAACCAAACCAACAAAACCCAACCTTACTGCCCTAAGTGTGTCAGCATATCTAATTAAAAACGTTATTTGTGCTGACGAATTAGGCCTGTGTAAGAAAGAGCAGAAGGCAGACAAAGAAAAGGCAGGATTCTTCTTGAGCAGGCACACTCTGCAAGCAGGAACACACTGCCCAGGACCGAGCTGCAGATCTAGCCAGCCTTTAGAAAATGGAGACCTCTTGCTAACCGTTTTTAGATCTTGTACCTACGCTATGTACAAACAAGTATGCCTGACAGCTGTCCGGGTAGTATTTTCCATGGGCAACTGTTTCTTGGTACTAATTAATTACAATTCAGAAGGGGGAATTTTGTCTACAGAATTTGGAGTGTGTTACTCCTTTCTAAACTCAGCTGTAGTTCAAAACATCAGAACAGATCCAGCTTGGACTTTTCAAGTGTTTGAAAAGTAATATGTTTCAAGACAAAGCAACTTCTAATTTATTTATTTTTTAAACTTTAAGATAATGGCAGACTCAAGATTATATTTAATATTGTGCAGTCTTCTGCTAATATGCTTAAACTTGAAAATTAGTGAAATAATTCTGTTTATGTAGACATAGAGGTCAGGAAAGACCTGCCACAGGCGTAGCCATGAATAATGAAATACCCTAAGTAGACTAATTTTTGCTTTAAAGAAAAGAAATATCATTTTAACTAGACATAAAGGTTGATGTTTACAAACACACCAGGTCCACCTATGGTTCCTGTGCAGAACTTGGCACCACCACCTAGAGAAATGCACCTTCAGGAACAGGAATGGCAAAGCAGATGGACAAGCCTAGGTTGCTTCAGTTCAAAGAGTGAAGCAGTTACCTCAATTATTTTAAAACAAACACTTTCAATCTATTTGAACAGTGGATATGCTTTAGAGCTTTCCAACACTATAGGCACCATTTATTTCAGGATTGCATAATTTTAAACAAATAAGAAAGCAGCAAACTACCACTGAGTCCACAAAACGTGCGGTGGGTACCATTAGAAAGGCTGTACAACTACAGAGACTGACTGAAATGATATATACACCTATGTAACAATTGTATAGATATCTATATCGAGACATATCTTGTCATCTCACTCTTACTACATACTCAGAAGGGGCTCTGAAGACACCCTCAGCATCCTGTCAACACCTCCCACCTTACTTACAACAAATTGTCATTGCTTGGAGGAGGACTCTAAGCAAGGACTTAAACTTCAGTAATGGCTAAGTCAAATAAACTATTGGTCACTATGGAATGATCAAACATTTAGCACCTCTGGAAAAAGTTTTGCTGACCATTAAGACATCTTTCCAACCCACATAGGGAGTGTGCTTTGCCTCAAGCATATTGAAAGCGGGAAGAAAAACAAACTAAAAAAATAAGGAATTTTTGATACAGTCTTTTGAAAGTCAGTTCCTTACGGCCTATATGCTGGTGTAGAGCTGAAAGTAATTAAAAAGTAAAACCACTAGGATGTGTTCTTCCTTTGCTTTCCCCTGTGGTAAGAAAGAGGAATCCAGTATCATAAGATCACAAAGCCAGTCAGGTTGGAAAGAACCTCAGAAGTCTCTTGTTCAACCTCCTGCTCAAAGAAAGCTACTTGGTCAGAGCAGGTTGCTCATGAGTTTATCCAGTTTTATTTTGAAAATCTCCAAAGACAGAGACTGCACAATATCTAAAATTAAGCAAAACTCTCTCACCCTTCTACTACACTAGTAAGAGAACAGCTAAAAAAACCCAAACAAACAAACAGACAACTCTTCATCTCCCCAGTAAAAATGGCATTTTAAATGCATTTTCCACTGGACTAGGGCAGGAAATAAAATATTTTCTTTTTTTTAGAACTTTTAATTTTATCATAATATTTATTTTTCTAATGGCCACATACCTAGAACATCAAATGAGTATGAACTGAAAACTTCTGGGGATTCCCATTAGATTTGTACTTAAGAGGGAAATTACTTACCTGTGAAAACCATTTATACATCAATTTTCGCTATGTATCTCCAAATATAAAACAATCATGAGAATTCTCTTTTCGAGGGAAAATATTTTACTTTCATCTGAAACTATGCTCCACATTTTAGGACAACTTTCTCCCACGGAAAGTCTAGAAGAGGGGGTGGTGTGTGTGAAAACCAGCTCTTCATTGAATTGAAAGATGACACTCGGAGTTTTTTAATCCTTAAGGGTACTGATTATTTATAAAGCCAGGAAGAACCTCAACTTCTGACGAAAAATAGTTCCCACTGAGGACTGTGTTATGCAAGGAAGAATATTAAAGTCTTGCTATGCAAATTCTCAATCTGAGGATTGAAAATACTTATCAGAGCTACTCCTTCCTTAACACACACAGAAGAGTAAAGCAGAGCAGCATAATCTTGCAGAGAAAGAAGTCAGCTATGAAGAGAAGTTCACATGTAAAAAGTATTGTATAAATATTCAGACTTTTTTCCACTAATATATAATAACACTAATAATAGACTGGATCTTGAGTCACATTTTTTTCATCAATTGATCCTACTCTGAGGTCTGGAACAGCTACAGTGAAGTCACCAACTTAACTGTTATGATTCCTTTTAGAGGAAGGTTTTTTATAAGTGATGGAAGTTTAGATGTTATATGAAGATCTTACTTTTAAGAAATATTGTCATGCTCCATCATCCTAAATAAAAAGGCAAAGAAAAAATGCTGTTGCATGTATGGTAGAAAATATCCATCTGCCACCACATGCCAAAAAGTGGTGTTTGCTTTTTACTAAAAGATACTGGTGTTCCCAATTTTAAGCAGCCAAGGGAACACAAACCTCAGGGTTTTTTTCATGGAAATTTTAAGTTTACTCTCTGAGATCTTAGAAACTTTGTAAAAGCATCTATTCCAGTGGTGTTACAGTTAACTCTGGGTTTCTCAGGTCTGGCTCAGCTTTAAAGAGCTCTAAGTCGCTTTCAGAAGCTTCTTTTAGTGAACAACAAGGTCCACACATATCGATGAATGATCAAAACCAGTTACAGACAACGTTCTGTCTTCAAAGACAATACAACACAAGAAACTTGGAGTCCTTGTCTTGTCTACAACAAAAAACTACACTGAAGTGGCACAACCACTTCCTTATGGGGTGTAGTTGTATCTGGAATAGCTCCACCTACCTACATACCTATATGGGAGCAAAATCCATTGATGTACAATATGACAAACACTAAGAAAATACTGCATTTTAAAAAAGATCTGTAACTGGCTCATGCTTTCAATTGACCAAAACAAGCCAGAACTTGATGGACTGTGTAACGTATCAAAATAATATCTTGCAGAACTAGAAAGATTAGACGCTTTCACTGAAATAATTATTACAAACAATGGCTGGAATAAGTGTTAAACACAGTCTATGAAATTTTCATACAAAAAATACTTAGAACAGTTGTAGTTTCCCCCTATATAGCTGGTACTTCTGATGTTTACAGCTGTGCTTCTTTAAAACTAAGATTTAACACACTGATCATTTTATAATTTTTTAAAAATCTGTAAAAAATTCTTTCCTCTATAAAATCTGAATTTATAAAGCTTCCAAGACAGTTACTTCACCTGCAACACACACATATGCTTTCACCAGTAAAACTCAGCTCCTCTTGGAAAGTGTTTTTTCGACAAAAAGCCTTTATCTGTAAGGAGCAAAATGAAATGACACATTTGGATTTTCACCGTGAATCGAATATGGATTTTCACTGTGAACTGAACAGCAGTGACTTGGAAAGTTCTGGCACTGTACTTTGAAAATAAACGTCGAGTACCCGTTTGCGCGCTTAACCTAATCAATGTTTTTTTGCAGAAGCACGCAGCGCACGTGGGCCTCCACCAGCTCCTCAACTGAAGCAATGCAGAGCTAGCCTGAGGTCTGAAGAGCGACTATGAGTTTAGTTTGAGAGCTGTTCAATCAACAAAACTTGGAGGGGGGCAGGAAGAGAGCCACATTACTTGTTAGGAACTATTCAAAAAACTATGAGGAGTTTTAATAGGTAGAGACAGCTTTCTCCTAGAGACAGGAGGAATGGTATCGTTCGCTTGCTGAAACAGCACTCCGTACTCATCTTCTGAACAAACACAGAATGTGTTCTTAACTCTGCTCAAACTCATCGAGTCCCTAAGAGTCATGACACAGAACATAAAATTTAAAAGAGATTAGGGGAAAAAAAAACCAAAAAACTCTGTGTACGTATATGGGTACTATTATGATACATTTCCACCCCCCTACTATAGTATATATCTGGACACTCTTGGTATATTATATACTGTCTGGGTGTGTCCAAGTGTCATTCAGCCATAACACCCCGGCCTCTTCTCTGGCTGCTCCAGCAACTGTTTTCACTGATTAATCCCCACACCACCAGAGGCATAACTTCTCTTAAGATTCCACCACCTCATTCTCATCTCCTTGCTCACTTTGCCACTGTCTTTTCTCAGTCCTTACACCAGATGTTTGTTAGGTTTTTTTCATACTGACACAGCCTATGCACTTTCCTCCCATTTGCTATCCTCCTCATTTTCAGCCACCTTTCATCCATTTTTTTTTTCCAGGATTCTTATTTATCCTCGATCTCCTGGTCTGCTACACAATCCTGCTTCAGCACAATCCCCACTTTCTCTTTTGACTCTGTGTCTTCCCACAAACACATGTGACGAGGAGGACTAACTTTCTCAGACGTAAGGCCAGGCAAGGCTGGAAGAGAGAGGGGGAGGAAAAAAAAAAAAAAAAGCAGCCCCTGTATCTTGGGGAAAACACTTGCAAGCTACCTGCCCACCTCCCAGTGCCTGGCTGTCCACAGGAATGTCTAATCTTGAGTATGAGAACAGTGATGTTATTCATATGATGAAACTTGATGCAAAGTGTCCCACTGCTAAAGGCACAGTAGCACCCAGAGCTAAATGTACCAGAATAGGAAACTGAGCACGCAGAACTGAAGTGATGCAAAAGGCAACATCAAATGCTTTGCCAAGACTATGCTTACCCAGATGCACATAAGCTTTTAGTACCGCTAACCACGGGATGTGGAAAGAGGCAAAAGGGGTCCATTTAATCCACAAACAAAAGAGAAGTAGAATCAAGAAGCCTGTAAGGGAAGTTACTAAGGACTGACGTGGATTATTTTCACCAGGGAGTTGTGGTTTTTGGTGGGTTTTTTTGAAGACTTCTACCATTTATTCTGAAAGAGTATATTTCTGTAGTGACAATCCAATAAGAAATCGTACGTCAGATGAAAAATTCCATAAATTAATAAACAAAGTGCCCACTTCTGAGTATTTATCCACACGAGCTTTTATCAGAGAAGACGAGTTACTAATACACCTTGTACAAGACTAACTCCAGATTGTTTTGCTTCTGTTGGGAACCTCTGATATGACAAATACTGGCGAGTAGATACCAGGAAGCCACCATCCTCATCGCACACCACCTGAATCCTTTTCAACAATTACACTTGTGCTGAGAAAGGAAGACTGCCATCATATTAGCATCACTATTTAAATGTCTTTGTAGTCTGGGATTTTTTTCATTTTTATAAAATGTAATCCACTTGAAACAGTGGTTTTTTTCTCAACAAAGATGAGCAGGGTTCGAGGACAAAGCTCACTCTACATCAATAGATCTCACTGTAGGTGAATCCTGACCACTCTGCAGAGTCTCGTGCCATATTACATTTCCTTCTGTACGTAGTCACAGCACGTGAGACTTCTGACCACTGAAGTATTTATACTAATCAACCATAAAAAAGGTTTCACCCAGTTCAGTATTTATCTACCCTTTGTCAAACAAAAGGAAGCAGATGCAAGAAGTCCTAATGATGCAATCATAGAAGATCTTAACGTAGCAAGTCCTTCAGCAGCACTAAGAGTTGCCTGTCCTGTGAAACATTAGAGTTCCTCACTATTCCTCCAAGCTTAACAAAATAGATCTATTACAAAAAATTAGCCTTTTTATTGCAAAATTTGCCCTTGGACTCTACTGGAGGAGAAAAGATTTCAAAATTGAATCTGAAATAGTCTCCGTCTCATACAGAACCTCTTCATTCTTGTCTCAAAAAGCGCTGACAGAAGCGCCTGCTATCACTTTTTTTATAGCATGGTGGTGTGGCTCATCTCTCATGATCTATTTCACTCATTTTTCGAGAATTCTCTATTTTCTTCATTACTAACTTTTCAGGATTTAAAACACTAGATTCTAGATGAGAACCAGAACTCTAAGGCTTATCAAGTTGTACTTTAACATTACCCAGAACTGAACCGCAATATAAACCAAATGCTTTTAAGGTGTATCAGATGCAACCAGCTCCAAGAGCAGTCTGCAGGATCTTTTAATGCTCCTGGCACTGTTTTCAGGGGCAGAGCAAAGGCATAATGAAATGACCTCCTAAACACCACCTTTTAATCACAGAGACTTGAGACCTCCGGAATAGTTAGCCAAAATATTTCTTTTTTGTCCAAGCAAAAACACTTCACAAGTAGGAACTTGATACAGGTCAACATATTAGGAAGTTTCTTAACTTTTAGATGGATTTTTACATTTAACACAAATAGAATTGGATATTTTAACAAAATTTACTTCTAATGAAGTTTCCTATACAAAGAAAGCCAAGATGCTGTAGCCTTGAAAGTCACATTCAGGAATAAAACTGAGTTGCTAGACGACACCTGAACATTTTTTAGTGTCAGCCTCAAGCATGAAGAAATGAGATTCTTCCCCATGTAATGTAGGTTATATACCCCCCACCCCAACAAGCAGCAATAAATGAGGTTATCTACAAGCTCAGCAAGGTGTGTGTGCATTCACACTCCAAGTCCTTGGTGTTACTCAACTGTGGGAAAAGATCCTAGGAAAATATATTTTGTGTTTTAATTTCCATTTACGAAGCTGGAAATTGTATAAAATATTTTTAACCCAATCTCACAAAGGCAACAGGGAGGTTTTATTCATGAGATGAAAAAGTGAACGAGGCTGTGTAACGAGCCCTGTCTGCACACAACCCCACAGCAGCAGCAGCAGAGTTGGTGCAGGACATACAAAAGAATAAAAGGGCTCCTGCATCACCAATTATGTAAGCCATCTCAACTGTTTATGAAGAAAAAAGCACCACACGACCCTCTCAGATTCACTATTAACATCCCAGAGAGTGAGTTCTCCAACATTTCTGGTGTCTAAAACACATGGAGAGTTGGATGTACAGCCATTTGGAGCACAACTGTACCTCACAAGACTTGGCTCTAACTTAGTCCTCTCCCTCATCTCAACTTTGCTTCGCCACGAAGATTCACAAGGATCAGAGACTTGTACCATAAGCTGCTATATAAAACCCCACCAAAGAGGTTTCACTGATCCAATACTAGCATTTCAAAACAGCTCATCATTTTGAAGTTCAAAAACTCAAGGACTTTCCTGCTCTAGATTGATATGCCTGGTGCCAGTATTAATCAGGTCTCATCCCACCTTGGGCTTTTGTTCTGAGGAAAAATACTCATATTCTAATATTCATTCATGTAGGGATGTATCAGCAGACTAACAGACTTATCAGATATACCTGAAATCCTAACAGGACAAAGAAGCCTCCACAAAAACCTGAAGGTTTAAATATTAAAACTCCTTACAAAAAACACAGTATGAACACACAAGCCTTTTTTGAATTTGCTGGGGTTTCTCTCCCAGCTGAGACAAGGAAGACAAAAGAAAAACGCCACATAAAGGTAAAAAAGGTGGAAACTGCAACATTAGGATTTTTTCTCTTAAATAATCCAATGTAGAGTTCAATTACAGTCCAGGAAAAGGTAATAGTTTTAGAAGCTACCTGCTTCAACAGCTAAACAGTAGCTACTAGGTTTAAAACTGAAGATGTAGCTCTGGTTAGTTCTGGTTCTCAGGTTCGTTTTAACTACTGAACATCTCTCTAGATTTCAGTACAGAATTAGTCATTTGACTGAGGAACTGGATGTTAAAAACTCTGAAGTGATCCTTCACTTTCAGACAGCGAGTGCAGAGCACACAAACCATAAAACAGATTTAAAGAACTAAAGACACTACATGGTATTTTATTTGCTAACAAAGATCCAGAAACAGGGTGGAAGGGGGAAAGAAATAAAAAATTCTCCAGTTATTTCAGTATGCCTAGCTGTGAAAACACTTGTTTAGAACTTGTGCAGATGAGAAGCAAGTTTCCCATGATTGCTGTGACCTCTGCACGCATGTACACCTGTATGTGTTGTACTGTAGGTGACGAGTTTTGGCACTGGTGTTACGCCTGAACAGCAAATTCCAGGCAGAAGAATGTTATTAAAGACAGGCAAAAGACTTCTCTTAGAATAAATCTTGTAAAGAAGTAACAAGTTGTTATTTACAAATGTTATTACAAATTACAAAATCTAAATCCAGACAGAACGTACAGGAATCCTGATTGCTTTTAAGTCTTCAAGTTAGGATAAGAAAAATCTTCTGCCAAATCTACCACGTTAGCTGGAACATCATTTAGTGTATTACTCTATTTTACAGCTAGAAAATAGAAAAACTTATCTCTATAAAATATCAAATCCTGGGTTACTATCCTTCAGAGACCTGGGTAGAGTCATCCTCCTCAAAGATTTCTTTAAGCCAGACAACTTTTGAAACCCTGGGAACATCCATCTCATCCAGATTTCTGACTGAAACCCTGACAATCCTCCCAAGCACACGTTTCTACCGGACTGTGTGTGCGTGACAGTGAGAGGAGGGGAGAAGGAACTGACAACACTGCGATGTGTTTGTAGCCTCCTAAGCCACCACTTCATCCTGGGAATAATCAAGCAACGATGTGTTTACTACTGATTGACCCAAAATGTTCTCAGGGATACCTCAGTCCAGATCCAATACTCAAGAGATTCACAGCCACCAGTCAAATCATCGATAACGTTCAATTCTCAGTGGAAATAAAAGGACAGCAAGATTTTGCCACACATTTTTTTCACTGGATGTAATTAGCATTATTAAAATCCATGGGTGTCTAGGTTCTTACAGAAATAGGGACTGTTTATATGGATCCTGGCATTAACTTCACCTGTTTAAAGACTTGATAGTGTTTTAAATGCCATTATTGGAAACACCTTTCAGAGCAACAGATTGACATGAAAACAACATCTTGCCAGATTATAGACTGTTTTCCATGTCTTGTTATTTTAACAAAAAACATTTTAACATCAGTTTGATTCCTACCAGTTTATTTGAGTAAGTTCACCAAACTGAACTTGTTATCATCATCGAGATGGTAACTTTACGAAAATAACACAGGCAAAAAACTAGGAGTGCAGAGTTAGGAGTAGGGCACCTTTACTTCAAAAGCCAAGACAGACAGCGACTGGGCTGAGGGAAAGCGAGCAGGTATGTGACTGACAATGCCATGTCCCCCCATCTTCAAATTGTTCTAAGATAATTCACTTGAAGATGAATTATTTAAAGATGCTTCCCAAAGAAATGGAAGATTCGAATCCCATTTCTCTATGATATTAAAAAGAAGCCTGATAAATTTGCACTTACTGCTCACAAAAGACCCCACCTCCACCTACTCTGCCCTGGAAAGCCACGATGGTACAAACAGCAGCAAAGCAACCTAAGTTAGAGAAGAACTGGGCAGCAAAGGAACTCTGAGATAGATTAAAGAAAAAAAGATCCAGAATTCGGGCGTTATGTCTGATCAACAAAACAGGGCGTCCTGTTTCTTTTCCTGACCAATGACAAGGAAGCTGCAAACAGTCAGTGTTCCTCACACAGTCCGTGTATTCATGGCTTTAACTACCAAAAAAATTGTGTAACCTACTGTAGACAGCTGAAAGAATTCCAGTAAAACCTTAAGTAGTCCTATGTAATTTACCACTTCCAATTTGTTTTTCTAGTCCTCTTTGGAAGTTAAGACTGGAATTGTTCCTTCAGATCAGATTTAAGTAAAGGGAACCATTATACCAAATAACCGAAGTATATTAGATTAGATCATTCCAGTGCAAACAAAAGCGTGTAACAAGTCTGCAGAATTTTGTGCTTTCTGTAGCCACAAATCTTATCCCAGTACCTTCAAAGCTCTTTACAGAATTGCTTGAGAAGCATTCCTTAGCATTAAAAAAAATTAGACTTGAGGCCTTTAAAATATGCTTCTTGTAACTGAAAGATCAAAAGCAATACTGACATATTGATATTGTATCCCTGAGAGTGATCATCTAATTTTTATGAACACCTCTGACTGTAAATTTATCCTTTCATTTGATTGTTCACTGTGATAATACCATAAGACACTCAGTGAAGCTTTAGATCTAAACTACACTGTAGAAGCCTTTGAACCGCACAGCACCAGTATTAATCAGAACAGCTGACGGTTTGTGAAGGTAGGAAATAAAAAAACACACAAACCCACACATTCCTTAGCAGGGTATTTGATCTAAGCACTTTTTGTACATAAATGAAATACATTTTAAATGAAGTGCCACCAGAATTTTCATTGACAGATCCCTAACTTTGCAATGGCATGAGTACTTACACATTCTGCAGTCTATACTAAGCAGAGTATTACAGCTCACGCTTCTAACTATGAAACAGCAGAATGCACGTGGAGAAGCAAAAAAGCTGGAGATCAGTTTCCTAAAGCCACAAGCAATAAACTCCAAGTAACAAAACGAAAGCTTGCATTTTCCACCAAGAAAGCTACTGAAGCGTTATCCACACAGCTCTTTTAAGTACGTCTTCTGATCGTATCTCCTAATACTGAAGTTGCACGTTTTGCAGAAACATCCTCCCATCCCCAGCACTCAGGGTTTTGGGTATTTTTTGGTTTGGTGTGGGGGATTTTTTGCTGGTGGTGTTCAGGGTTTTTTTGCCTATCTGACAGCAGAAATGAGGAATAAAATCTGCCCTGTCCAATTTTATCCAGAGACGTAAAGTTTTCAAAATATTTCCAACTTACATAAAAAGATGAAGTGTATTGGGAATATATTGTATAAGTAGAAGCAAAGATATTCCTCACAGAGTTGTTATGCAAACTAAAAATTGTACATTGGTATAAACTACAAGAAAATAAAGCAGAATTCTATCTGACATATAGTCCCTATGTTCAAATATGCAAGGTAACAGAAGGAAATGTAAGGCAAGTTCTGTTCTCTAGGGGATAAACTAAGTGCTTTACTCCTGGCTTTATGCAGAATGTTAAAAGAACGTAGAAGAACTGGAGAGA
This sequence comes from Baryphthengus martii, assembly GCA_013396935.1. Taxonomy (NCBI): domain Eukaryota; kingdom Metazoa; phylum Chordata; class Aves; order Coraciiformes; family Momotidae; genus Baryphthengus; species Baryphthengus martii. The sequence continues at coordinate 11,504 of VWZK01009447.1, forward strand.
TTTTTATAATCTTGACAAGTCTGCATGGAGACAATCCCCATTTTCCTCCACATAGTTTAAATAAGTAGTTAGCACAAACTTAGAGGAGGGTACAGAATATGTTCAGTGCAGACTGATTTCTGTTGTCAGAAATCAAGCAAAAGAGTCCGAAATCTGGTTGGGTCCTTCCAGACTAACAGGTGTAAGTGATGTAGCCTAGAAATCTGCTTGCCAGCTCCCACAAAGAGCACATTTACCAAAATGTCTATGCACAGATTGTTAGAATATCATCACTGCAAGAACGCTGGAGCCCAGGGCCTTTTCAAAGTAGTGGGGTTTAGAAGTAACGAGTCAGTAAAACGACAGCTTAAGAGTCAAGAGAGACAGGGAGAGCTCCACTTCATAAAATACATACTGCAGGTCCAAGTTGGAAGCAGGATTTTAAAAGAAGAAAAATCCTTAGTTTAGGAAAGTTCTGACCAAGCTCATACACCTCAAACAAATTCCACGCTTTTATTGCGTACCTTCTTGGCAGTTTATCTGCATGCTAACAACCCCCAGTCTCATGGCGGTCTTTAATATATTCTCCTATTAAATTATGTACCTTTGACATCTTCTGCAAGAAAGGAAGAGTCATCAGAAGCTATTGCTACTGCTCAGTAAGATCACAACAAGAGAAGGAGAAAGCTCAACAGGGCCAGAGGAAAGGCATCAGAAGTTAGGCTATGGAGATGCTGGACAGAAAACTACTGAACCACAGCTAGGACTGTTTGCATGTTCTATGCATGATGAGATCAAAATGAACTTGCTTTCTCTACTTAAATGCTCTCTTCCTCTTGAGGACTAAGAAAAAGTAATTATCCTGCCTCTGAAGAAATCAGAATGTAAGGCACTCCCGTGAAACGAATGGAATCCTCTGCATGAAGATGCACATTCTGAAGCAAAAGCGGTCACAAAGATTAAGCTTTGGAGAAAGATAAATGTATTCCTGATCCAGAAACAGTTGTTGCTACCAACATTAGCAGCAGACAAAAAGGTTCTTATACCCACCTCCATCGTTGAGAGCTTAAGTGGGCGGTAAATAAATAGAGTAACACCCCTGTGAACTGCAGCCTAGATGACTACTGAAAGGCACCTACAGCAGCAGCCAAACAAAAATTTGTTTGGAGGATTTAAGACAGGGATGCAATACAAAAATGTAGACAAGCTGGTATTTATGGGTTGTGAAAACCTATTTTAAAAAAAAAAAAAAAAAAAGGTTTTTTCCCCCTCTTGAAATACCCCGATCAGTACTTTTGGTACACATACCTCGAAGAATTCTCTCCTCATGGCAACGTAGAAAGTCCCAGATTCTAACAGTGCCGTCGTCAGAGCATGTAGCAAATTTATTATCCGTGGGTGAGAAACTGTTACATGAAGACACACAGCAGGGGAAAGAAGTCAGCATTTAACAGATTATCTATGCTTCTCAGACAGGGCAAAATTATACTGTAATGTGTTATACACCGAAGGATGCACTGAACATAGGGACTTGTAAGTGAATACAGTGCCTGCCAAATGACACTTCATCACAAGACATGAATTTAGCACAGGATTATTATTGCATTGCAGTCCCCTGTCAAACGAGGAAAAAAATCTGGAATTTATTCTTAGCACCTTCCTATCTACAACTGCACGCGGTAGCGCCTTCTCTGCACGATGAGAAGCAACATCAATAGGATTTGGTAACTGTCACCCTAGATTCTCATGTTTGATAATACCATAAGGAAGTGACTGTGTAGAAGCACAGGAGAATATTTCTTAGCAAAAAACTCCTCTTCAGCCACTGGTGCTTTGCAGCAGAGAAGCAAAACTAAGGGAAAGCTGGTCACAGGGAAATGCTAGTTGGATTAACTGCTGAAAAAAACCCAACTGTACATAGAACCAGTGTACCACTTATTGCAAAAGTAATTTGGAAAAAACTCCCTCGTATTACACCCCATCAACACCATGAAAAGAATCCTACGGACACAGAAGCAGCTTCCAGACTGAGCAGTCAGTATTGCTTGATGAAAGTCACTGGAAAAGCAAGCAGTTATTTAGCCATGGAATTAGGGCCAGAACATCTCCAGCAACTGACAGGCACTCACTCCCTTTCTTGTGCAGTGAAAGACCACAAGGGAGCCCTCGTGAAATCCTAGATCTTTATGATCAGGAAAGGGCTTAAAATAGTAGAGAAATTCAGTGTGTGGCCACGACAGTCAGAGAGTAACTGAATCCAATGTAAGCACTTCTTATAACCAAACTCTGGCAGAAAATACTGCACCCTACCAAAGAAAAATGGTGACTTTAGTGGAGAGGAGTTTTGTGGCAGTGAACCTTTATCGCCAAGGGCCAGCACCTGAACCCAAACAAACACTGCTTTAGCTTCATTTTGGATCTGCAGCTTCTCTTTAAAAACATTTCCGTATCTTACTAAAGATTATGTGCAGGTTTGCTTTAGAAACATCCTTCATTTACACCTTACTGATAGTATCGCTTTAGATTCCGGGTTGGTTTTTTTTTTTATATAAATAGACATTTGCACAACTGAGGCATCAACACTGAACCAAGAGAATATCCTACAGTCTTCTTTTCAAAGGCTTGCTTACAGTTTCAAGCTCGAAGAACCCATTCAGTATTAACATTAGACTTCTGTACGTGGCAGTCTGCGTGGGTATTTAGTATTACTGGAAGTCTTGGCTTCACCAAGCCAAGCAGTTCTTCACTTTATTTAGTGTTTTATTATTTTGTGAGAACTATGCAGGTGTTTTATTTCTGAAGGCTTTATATTTTATTCAGTTAAGATTATTAAAGACTGAATTCTTTATTTGGAATGAAATTATTGTCTTACACAGTGCGTATAAAAAGGAATAACTGATACACATCGTCACCATATAAAAATGAAAAGAATACCAGTGCAAAATGCGGCAGACAAATACATCTCTAACATATTGCAGAGGCGGATACTGGGACAATACTAATTCAGAAAGGTGCCAGCAAAACGGTGAGAATGTGGAAACAAAAGAAAATATTGTGTTTATGTGGTGCAGGAAGTTTCCCAGAATCTGACAGAACCCATGCATTTCTGCACCCAGAATACACTTAGAGAACAGTCTAATCATGGCAATAGGTACTACAGAAAATGGTATATTGTGTATAAACCTGGCCTCTCTAATCGCCTCCTTATGTGCCTGGAACATCTTGACGTTGTTCATGTTGGACTGCCAGTATTTCACATATCCCCCGTGGTCTGCTGTCAGCATCCACATATCATTGTGTGACCAAGTCATAGCCCTTACAGGGCTGTCGTGAGCCTGTAAATTCAGAAACAAAACTTCTAGCAAACACGTTCAAATACTATCTGACCCACACAAACACAAACGTTAGTAAAGCTCCTACTTAATGGCTGCAACAAAGAAACGAAAACAATGACCTCGTTAGATTCAGGACATTATACAGGGGAAAAAAAAAATAAATCCCTTACTTTTTATACAACAGTCTTCTAAATAATAAATGAAGAGTATTGGTATTTTGTTTCCAAAATGTTTCTTTATTATTATAAATACTAATAGTACTAACTTGAGAACAGTTAGTATAGTATATGGAGATGAAATGAGAAGCATGAAATGAATTGCCTACAGCCACAGTCTGACTGGGGTCAGAAAAAAAAACAAAGAGACCTCTAAGGCTTCCATTACTACATTTAGACGACAGACCCCTGATGAGCAGGATGAGGATGTGTTCCTAAAACATGCTCTGAAACCTCAAGGAAACACACAGACAGATGAATTTACCTGTAATATCGTTTCAAAATTGAAAGTCAGTCCATTCCATAAAGTGAACTCTCCACTAGATGCACCAGTGACCAAGCGTCTCCCCTCAGGAGTCCACTGCAAAAGAAAAAAATTAACTAAACTGTGCAAACATTACATTCAAGTATTTCTTCACAATCCTCCAAATAAATCATAAGCTTCTTCAAGGCAACATGGAGCTCTGGAATTTACTAAATTACTTCCCTAGAGGATGTAAGACAGACAAAAATGCAGAACTGTGCCAGAGGGCTTTTGGCTTTAATAACAGGACAAAGCCCACTGTAAAAACAATGGAAAAAAAGAAAAATCTAGTTGTAAAGAACCATCAGCTCCAGCAGCAGCAGCCATACCGAGTAATACTGTTGACATCACGGAAAAGTTCTTAAAAGATGCTACAAGAGTCAAACAGCATAGAGACCAAATTGCCTTGTCAAGATCTATCACCCTTCTTAAAAGAAATTAAAAAATTAAAAAATTAAGTGTGGGAACTGCACCTCAAATTTGGAGAATAGTTATTTTTTTTGTACTCAGGCCTTACCATTTAATTTCTTAAACCCCTCCACAGCAAGACTAGACACAGAAGTAGTACATATATTACACGGACTAGTTTTATTTAGAAATAATTTTGCTGTTATTGTTTCTTTCTTCAGTTAAGAATATCACTCTTATTTTCAATCAAGACAATAGAACTAAGGAAATCCAACAGTATACTCACCCTGACAACAAATACTGGGCATTTTACTTTATTAGTAGATGTCCGAACAAATTTTGTTGTTACAGCATTCATAGGGTTGTTCAGCATTCCTATAGGAGGGACCAGCTACAGGAGAAGAAACAAAAGATTTAGCAATTACGTTTCTAACCAGAAACTGCATGAAAAGTACATATTCTGAACATCTGTTTTTGGAAAAGGAAGTTTTTCATTTGCAGGGATATTATCAGAAGGTGGCAGAAACGTTCAAAAGCCTGCATGATTTACCATCTCAACCACCTTCAAGAGCAGCTCTGTAAGGTGAGTGCATTATGAGCATTCTCAAAAATTAAAAGCCTATCTAATTTCAGGTCCTCTTCATGGACACGGATTCCAACAGAAGACAACGTAGAGTGAAGATACCCTTCCTATCCTTAAGGCCTCTTGCAGACAAAAAGATAACCTCAGCTGATGGGCAGAATCTTTCTGATTTTATGCACAAATTTTATCCACAAAACTTCATTGGGGAATAGAAATATTTTACTTACGTCATTATAATATCCTGCATCGGGCTGGATTGCTCGCATATCCCGCTGGTCTCTCTGCCATACTCTATTCTGGAAAGAAGAAAACAACTCCACGTTCATACCACCACTATATTTTCTTTTGCTTAGCAATGAAGTAAGGAACACACTGCCAGCCTGCTTGGGAAATCCCAAGGAACTCCAAAGACTGTAGAATAAATTCAGTTAAAAGACCCGGGGCTCAGGAATCCCGTGCCATTTGAACAGCATAAACAAAAGATTCCAGAAGGTTTAAAGTCTTAACTTCATCAGACTAAAGCAGCTCATTTTAAACCGCAGTTTAACCACCTGAAAGGAGCAGTCCTACGAAATAAGCCACGTTATTGTAACGGACAACCTGTCGGCCTCACCTCTGTGCTTGGAAAGATAGATCATGGAACAGATCCTTCTAGAAGCTCTGTTAAGGCACACGGAAGACAGGGAGGTGATTCAAGACAGCCAGCATGGCTTCACCAAGGGCAAGTCCTACCTGACCAACCTAGGGGATTGTGATGAAGTGACTACATCAGTGGACAAGGGAAGAGCTCTGAATATTATCTATCTCGACTTCTGCAAGGCCTTGGACTCGGCCCCCCACGTCCTTCTCTCTAAATTGGAGAGAGATGCATTTGATGGGTGGACTGTTTGGTGGTTAAGGAATTGGTTGGATGGTCGTACCGTCTGGAGAGCATAGCGGTCAACAGCTTGATGGCCAGATGCAGACCAGTAACAAGTGGAGTCTCCCAGGGGTCTGCACAGGGCCCAGTGCTGTTTAATGTCTTCACCAATGACACAATAGGATTGAGTGCACCCCCAGCAAGTCTGCAGATGACACCAAGCTGAGGGGTGCAGCTGACACACCTGAGGGACAGGATGCCATCCAAGCTTGAGAGGTGGGCCCACGTGAACTTCAGGTGGTTCAACAAAGCCAAGTACAAAGTCCTGCATATGGGTTAGGGCACCCCTCAATAACCACAGAGGCTGGGGGATGATGAGACTGAGAGCAGCCCTGAGGAGATGGACTTGAGCATAATGGTGGGTGAAAAGCTGGACATGAGCCCAGAAGGCCAAGTGCGTACTGGGTTTGACCCACACATCCAAAGAAGTGTGGTTAGTAGGTCAAGGGAAGGGATTCTGCTGCTCTACTCCACTCTGGTGAGACCTCACCTGCAGTTCTGTGCCCAGCTCTGAAGCCCTCAGCAAAAGAAAGGGCATGAGCCTGTTGGAGCAGGTCCAGAGGAGGGCCACAAAAATGATCAAAGGGACAGAACATCTCTACTATGAAGAAAGGCTGAGAGCATTGGGGTTGTTCAGCCTGGAGAAGAGAAGGCTCCAGGGTGACCTTATTGTGATGTTTCAGTACTTAAAGGGGGCCTATAAAAGACGGGGACAGTCTTTTTAGGAGGACTTGCTGCAACAGGACAAGGGGGAATGGTTTTAAATTAAAGAGGGTAGGTTTAGACTAGATATAAGGCAGAAATTTTTACAATGAGTGGTGGAACACTGGAACATTGCCCAGGGAGGTGGTCGATGCCCCATCCCTGGAAACATTCAGGGTCTGGTTGGATGAGGCTCTGAGCAACCTGCTCTAGTGGCAGATGTCCCTGCTCCCAGGGGAGTTGGACCAGATGACTTTTAAAGGTCTTCCAACCCAAACCATTGTATGATTCTACGGTACTTTGCTGCCCAGGCTAACAGGTACTGTACAAGAAGCACAATCAATCATTTCAGAAGCTCTTTGCTCAGGACAGGCATTTCCACCCTTTGGAGCCGTGCTGATGAACTCTAAATGAAATCCGATAGTGACACAAGCTAGAAAGGAAGCTTCTGCGGCTGAAACGTGAAGATAATGCATTCAAGTGGATAAAACTTGGGAAGAAAAAGGGATAAAAACACCTTCAATGAGTTAAATTTTGTAAGCTGTCAAACACAATCTTTTGGAAAAAAACCCAACACTTTATGTTTGTTAAGAATGAAATTATTTCAGCTTCATGCTGTAGAGACTTGACCAATTTAGATCTGCCTCTGTGTCAGAAACAGAAGTTAAAATCTAGGTAAAATATTGCCAGCATACACTATGGCAGTCTGTGAGAATTTCTTCAGCCAAGAGCAAATTATATAGAAACCATTTCAACCATATTTTTATAGAACCACAAGCAATGAAATAAGGAGTACTGAAGCTGGGACTGAAATGGAATTCTGATGTATTCTAATTTCGTCTAAGAATCCAAAACATACAGATGTTTTTTTGTTTGTTTTAATAAACAGAAGTCTGAGTGTGCTTATTTCTGCCACAGTAAAAACCATGCTGAACTACCCAAATTATTTTTTTTTAGAATTAGTCCACTGCTAATAGAATCATAGAATCACTTCAGTTGGAAAACACATAGAACCTTTTTGAGAGCATTCCTAAAAATATAAGAATGTTTTAAATGTTCAGTATTTAAACAGATCATAGAAGGTAATTTCAATTTATTATTAAGAAAATCTTCCAATTGTTAGCACCTACAAGCTATAACCGTGCACTGCCCACAGCAGGTTGAATCTATTTCATCATGTTTTTTCAATGCCTCTGTTGAGATTCCAACAATTTCTGTGTTTACAGATTCGATTCTATTTCTTCTGAGCTAGTATCAAGTACTTGCTCAGACAATTTGGATCATAAAACTGCATTTCTTAAAATAATACTGCCCCATCAAGAAGGCTAAATAAGCGTTTTTAGAAAAACATTTCTTCAGCAAAACTGCATTTAAGTTGTTCTGTACCTCCTAACTGTACAGAAAGGGATTTTCAACGACCGTACTGCAAATGACAGTGCTATTTAGTAAAAACAGGAGAAAACATTTTGATAGTGCCCTGGTTTTGGAGGCGAAGGGGTAATGGTTTATTTCCTATTTTGGGAAATTTCTATTTCAAAACAAAAATAACAGTTACATTATTTATAAGGAGTTTATGTTCATTGAAAAGTCAGCACACCACGTAAGACGCACAATCGCACTCCGAGTTGGAATTCCAAGAGAGAATGTGAACACTGGTGTTTACACCAACTACAACGTTAGCTGTTTATAGGTGCAGTTTCATTAGCAAAGGACAAATCTTTTGGTATTCCTACTCTACCAAATTTACAAGCATTTAAAATGCAGCAGCAGATCTCCCAGTACTCCAGACGGTTCTGAGAAGCACAATCACAAATTTCAGGAAGTTACAAAGTTCTTCCAACAAGCCCAGGAAATGAACTCACCTCCAGATATTTAATTACAGAGGGATTGTAGTCTATGGTCTTTCGGTTGACAGCTTTTCTCATCCGCTTTCCGTCAAAAGTGAGCTGTTGCATCGCCTGCTGCTGGGCAAAATCAGGTCTCTTGTAGAACAACTGCCGAGGCGCCTGGTGCTGGAACCTCGGCATGTGGAAAAAGCGGGGCGGGGAGCCAATTTCCGTGGCCATGGCTATCTTGGTTCTGAAAGACTGCAAAAAGTGAAACACTAGGTTAATACACGACAAAAATCTCCTGTTCTTATCTCCACTAATTTCAGTTTACAAGGATGAGTAACAATGTCATAAAGCACTGCAAATATTTCTTCCCAACAAACAGTTCCCTCTGCACGGCTGTTACTCCTCCCCTGCACCACAGACCACTGACATTACAGGGGTTAAGTGCTTTGTCCTTTGTCAAAAGGAACTTTGTATGGAAACAGATCACTAAAGGTCACCCTGCTATCCCTAAACTACGACTGGGAGAAAAGAATCTCCTCAGCAAAACCAGTATAAACCAACGCAAGAAATCGTAAGGCCTGTCAAGAGAAGATATTTCATGTTCAAGATACAACAGGAAATACCACGTTAGTTACAAATTAAACTATTTAAAAAAAAGTTTTAAAGGGCTGCCTCAAAACCTTACTCCAGGATTTGAAAATAAAGTTCTATTCTCTTTACAAAGAGATCCCATTCTACACGTAGGTATCCTTTCACTTCGGTTGTAACAAAATAAAAGGATTATAGATTTCTGAAGGTTTCAGAAATGTCATTGACATCACTTCCCAAGACCCACTGAGAATGTTAAGAAACTGTGAGAAGCAGGGAAAAAACCTTCAATGTTCAGATTTTTTTCTGACAGAGGAAGCAGTGTGAAACCTCATTTTTCAGTCTGTAACATCCTTACTTTATGAGATTACAGCAGCCTCTTTACACTTGAAAACTTCAACTATACACTGATTTTAAAGTATATACTAACTTTGGGCTAAGTAATGACACACTCTGCACCAGCAGCAGCTCAAACTTAGTTTTCAACCTGTAATTCCCCCACATCCTAAACTTGTAGTCTGAAAAAAAAATTTAAAGCCAAAATAAACTGTCGTCATCAAAGGAATGTAAATAGGTTGAGAAACCCTCTTTTGGATGAAGGTTAAAATGTTTCAGAGTCAAAGTACATTTAATAAACAAAATGGAAATAAAACTGGTGATTTTTTTTTTTAAAGTTGAAATAATCTGTAATTTCATAATGCAATTTCCTATTTAGTTGAAATATTTATATTCTCAATTTGAAGAGTTGGAAAGCTGTTTCAATCACCAATCTTAAAATTGTATCTTGTGAGGGTTTTTTTATCCCAAGAATTGAAAAATATTTCCATTTTTTAACCAGCAAAATAAAGCTAAGATAGAAATGCTAGACATAAAAGAAGGTCAGAGCACAGCTGATTCTTTAAGAGGTTCTTTGTAACTACAAGGCGATGACTGGCATTTAAATACAGTTTGTTGGCACGGGGCAGGGATTAACCTTCCCAGGCTTTGCAAATCTACAAGTCTCACACTCCTGTCCCCTGTAAACTGCAAGGGTGTTGGGCCAGCTAGAAAACAAGCCATCTGTGACATCTGGCTGTTCACTACACAAATAATACAAGGGGTAAAAAACCCAAACTAAAGCCACTACAACCATTCTCCATTCAAGACAAGCAAATGCAAACTAAAATAGTATGTTTCCTTAAACGAGGTAAGGAAATTCAAGACTTTTGGTAGGAGCAGCATCTTTTATTAGATGAACTCCTTCAACTGCCAAAAAAAAAAAAAAAAATCAACTTTCAAATAAACCAACCTTCACCTTGTGGCTGAAAGGCTCATTTGCCTTAAAGCTGCCCAATACTGCCCAATAATAAGACATCATGTCTGTCTTCAAATATCGCCACAGCCCTACCACCACTGTAATTACTACTACATAATTACTACAACGTTATGTTTCTCTGAAACAAGGAAAAGGTATTAAAACTTCCTCCTGCAGGAAGTTTGTCAAGCGCCCGTAATGCTATCTCAGATTCTCTTACAGCTTGTCAGAAGGAAGTCAGCTGTTGTATGGAAAGTTTCAGGTGTTACATCTCAAAAGTAAAACTAGAATGATAGCAGTGCACTTATATAAAGAAAGGAAAAAAAGAGAAAGCAGCTTCTTCAAAACAGCAAAGCAAGCAGGTATTAAATGTGCAAGTCCATGAATAAAGTCTTTTTAATGTAATTTTAAAGCTTATTCATTACTCAGGAAGAGAAAAATATAATAAACAAACCACCCACTAGATGAAATTTCCAGTACTAATCTCAAGTCTAAAGACAGTCCTATACCAACTGGTGCTTTAAAACAGACAGAAGAAGAGATTCTTTCAAAGCCACACATCTGTACACTCTGACAGGGAATGCAAAAAAAACAAAACCAAAATGAAGACAAAGAATGCAGCCAAAGGCAAACTCTGTGGCTTCCAAAACCACTCTGATCAGATATATTTGCAAGAAAACATTAAATAAAAATGCCTTTTTAGAGAAACACTCCAAAGCAGCAAGTTATTTAAAAATTTATTCTCATCTTTCAGAAAAATCAAGTCTCCTGAAGCAAATTTTCCAATTAGTAACGTAGGTAAATAAAGCATTAGCTATGATATGGATCAGAGTGGATACACTAAAGCTATCCCAAGCAGTGTCTAGTTCAGATTACCATAAACCAACCCTTACCATGCAAAAATTACTGCTTCAAAGGTGACCAACAGATATGCTCATGTCTACTTGTTAGTGCCTCTTCATACCTATAAAAACCTTCCAAGTTCTGAGGTGTTTCTCCAACTTTTGGGATCACCACCTCTGTCACAGAAAGCCTCCTACCCACAGTCACAAACACGGCAAAAAAAAAATGTGTTTATCCAGCTGCTCATGATAATTTTTTTCTAATAGTGCCTCAAATATAATCTTTTAGCCATGTAATATCCTTATGCCCAAGTCATCTTTGCATGTCATGCATCTATGAATCGATATTTATAAGGAGAGGGTGTGCACATACATATAGATGTCTGTATATACATACCAAGTGTAATTTCCACACAAAGAAGCCTTAGAAATGAAGAAGGATTTATTTTTTTTTAATTAATTTTACAGATTCAGATGAAACCAGAGCATTTCTTTCCAAAGACCTCTACTCCAGTCAGACAAACATACCCATTTAATTTATCAGTATTCTACCTCATCTTTTTGTCAGGACAAGCCAATGCCTCCACAGGTTCTCCCTTACATCTTTTGTATCAGCTAAAAAAGCCTGAATTCAGTAAATTTAAAGTTCATGCTGTATTGGGATCATGAGTAGAAACATGCAATGAGTATTAGAGGACAGTGTGTAATCCAGAGTAGTAACATTCAATTTCCCACTTTAATCATTTTTTTTTTTAAGAGTTCATCAAAACAAGGGTTTAAATGGAAGATTCCAATGTTTTTCCTTAACACACAATCAGAAGCAACAGTAAGATTTTTCCAACATCAAGCACAGGTCAGGTTTTATTGTATTATTTCTGGATTGGAACGTCACCGATTAATTGTTATTCTCTTCTACTTCATTATACTTTTCCCACAACTTCAGCTGGGAGCTAGTTTTGTACGCCATTCTTGCATGCATCCTTATGTTTGCAATGAAAAAATGACTTTTCAGGGAGCTGATTGTCAAGTTTTTGGTCTTTCTGTCCCTACAAGTACCCCTTTGGAACTGACCAACTTTCATACATTTAGGGGGGTAAATGTATTTGGGAATGTACAAAGAATATATCATGAATTCACTGAGCAAAGATAGGGCCATCCCGAAACACTGGAAGATATGTCACCGGGCCTACTTTTCAACTAAGATGACAAAAATAAGCCTGGAAAACGCAATCAAATTGGGAAATAAATGAAGGTGTATCTGACATGAAAACCGAGGGCGGGATTAGGACCAGATGGACAAAACACTGCCAAAGACATATGAGGAGAAACACAGAGTGGGAGCAACCACAGAGGCAAAAATATTGAGGAGCAAGGTCAAAGAGAGTCAAAGAGAAACCTGACAGACATAGGTTGAAAAAAAAAAAAAAGATAAATTAAAAAGAATTTAGCTGAGAGAGAACTGGGCAGAAGAAACCACAAGAGAATTCAAGGAGCTTGTGATAGCACTTGAGGAGTCCATGGGTGCTCCTTAGCTGTCAACAAACACGTCTGCAACAGAGTTAGTCCTTTAATTGGTCCCAATAGTGCCAGAGGACGGCAGGTTTACTACTGCTATTCAGTCAGAGGGACAAGGCTACAGAACAGAGTTAAAAATAAAGAAAATACCTGAGGATGACCTTATACCCAGAGCAGCATGGTGCCACAAGAGAGAGGAATGTGTGGAATTTGTTGGCTTTTTAAAGCAAGACAAAAGTCATACACGGTATTAGTCCACTGTACAAAATGGTTATGACTTAGTTCAGGTACTAAAACAAGACCACGAAGATAACACCAGCATTTCATTTAGTAGCGTTGCTACTTTAGCATCTTACCTGGCTATGGTTGTTTCTTTAAAATCAAAATTAATCTCTCAGTTAATTTTTGAAAATTGATGGATTTAGACTTTGCTGCCTGAGGTCATGCAACCAAAGCAAGTGACACGTAACTTTACTCAATCAAAAGAAACCAAATCAGGCTACTCAAACAAAAATAAAACCATCAAAGCATCCTTCTACACCGGTTTTATCAGGGAAAGTTTAGAGAACCAGAGTGCGCCATGGCTTCTGTTAAATCCCTCACTTCTTACAAATAACACTGAAAGAAAAAAATCCAATTTATGTATAATGGACAAAATCTGTATGGTTTACCCCGAAAATAAAGATCATCGTTAACGAAATGCAGTAACTGGTAACTAAAATGTACTTGCCTATTTAATTGGTATTTTTCACTGAACTGACAGCAACTTGGGTGCAGTAGGGTGAGTAAACCCGAGCACATCAAAAGAAAAGTATGTTTCCAAACGATGGAACAGAAGGCTATTGTGGGGAGCGCCAGAAGCCAGATCCTTTGCAAATGCTGCGCTGCCCACTGCAACGGAACAAGCTGCAGCTCAAGGGGCATTGCTCGGAAATGGCTAAAGCGGCAGCGGCAGCAAACAAGTACTGCAGATTTCCCGAGAGCATCCGTACGCTACTTCTCCAAATGCCTATTAGACAGTTAACTGACAGTTCTTTAGCTGACACTTTCACACAGGTAGGCTCTAAAGCAAGCATTTTCACAGCGTAACAGAGAAAATTAATAGCCATTATTTGCACTGCAAAAGGACATCGAGTCCAAAACAGCGGTCAGGACATTCATAAAAACAACAACAACCAACCAAACAAAAAATCCTCAAAAAAACCCCAAAAACAACCCACAAAGAAAAACTCAACAACAAAACAAAAAAAACACAGAGAACAACCACCTCAGCTTTCTGAGGCAGAAGGACAAGATCAGAACACCACGATCAAAAGTGAGCATAGCAAGGTTATTGTTCAATGCATCAGGAGCCAACACCATCTTTCTTTGATTAGACAAGCACAAGGTACAGATACTGCTTCATTTCCTTTTAGTAAAACTTCTCTACATTCCAAAAAATCCTCCTGTAAATAGTAATCACCTGAAAAGACGCACCTCTGCATTTTTAATTTGTATATGAAGAAACCCGTGAGCACATCTGAATAAACACCAGACCAAACACAGTTTAATGCTCTTCCTTTCTCTCTTTTACAAAGAATATCAACATTGTGTTCCAAAAATTACTTCTTTATTTCATCCTTTGGAAGACTGGGCATCTCTGTTCTGGTTCCTTCCATGGCTTCCTCCCCTTCCTGAATCATTTAAGCTATTTTCAGGAATGTTCTTTCTTGGTCTCATTATCCAGTCTTTCTCCTTACCTGAGAATCATACCTCAGGGCAGTCGAAAAGAATTATGTGGAAGGATACATTCCAGACAGAAATGCTCTGGTTTTTCCATCTTCAGCAAGTTTTAGAAATAGAAAAAAAAAAAACAAAAACACACATGTATACACATAATTTCCCTATTACACAGGAATCCTGGTTAAGGGCTGAGAAGAGCGACAGACCTATCGACTCTCAAGCATTTCTTGAAGGCATAAAGTCACCAGGTAGAGGGTTACATAAAAAAAAATTTTCTTCATTTTTGCAAACCATGTCATCTTCAGTATATGGTCTTCCAAATATTTTAAACTGTCTAAATAAGCTATTCCCCAAATAATTCCTCTTTTAAAGAGGAAATGAGCCTGAACAAAAGCTTAGCTTTGAATCAGTGTTTCTGCATCTCCCTCACTTCATCCCCTGAAGCAGACACGCTTATAACCCAGAAGTATCAGAAATTCACATTATTAAAAAGACTGCAAAACCAGCACCAGCAGCAGGAAGCTTCTACCACATTTTCTGAAGATATGCATAAAATCTGCTGAAATTAGTTTGCATCTCTGACAATGAATCAAACGCTCACAGCAGAGGTGACTTTGCTCCTGCTCATCACTTTACTGAAGAGAAGACTGATCCTAAGTTTCCTTCACAGCACATTAGACAACCCATTTTGAAAACAAAGAAAAATTATGAAATAGAAAAAGAGAGTCAATTTGAAGATCTAGTGAAGAACATATTAATTTGACTACTTCTTTGAATTGCTTTGTGTTTTAATTTGCTGTTGTATTGGAAAAACATTTACACCATTTTTTTTTAAAAAGAGATCACCTAAAGTCTGAAAATTGTACATCTGTGTGAGGTACTCAAGAATCTCAAAATAATTTCCCGAGTACATTTTTATTAACAGCCCTTTCTCTAGACCACAGATTTTAGGCAGATAAAGCTTCTTCATCAGAAGAAAAAGTGCTATATCTAAACAAATCTGGTCCAGAAAGAATACTATGAATCTTTCTTGATTTGTAGTTCTATACCTAGATGGTATCTTCTCCTCTACTTATGAAAGATAATGGCTGTATTGAGAAGAAACCTAAAGTTACTTAAAAAATCTATATACATTCTCATCTTCAAAGCCATTTGACTTTGAACTGCGTTACCAGAAGGTCACTTTCTGTCAAAAGATCACACCCCCCAGCGACAAGGAACGTTTGCATTGGGCAGCGAGATGGAACAGCGAAGTGTAAAGTTGCTCAACGTAGCCCCGTGGTGATGAAATTATATATTTCTGTCAAAAGCAGGCAAAAAATAACAACCCTGAGAACATGTGAAAAGACTGCCTAAGGTTCTCGTCCTTTGAATATTTCAAAGATCTTATTACCGCTTTTGAATTACAGAATGGATGGCAATAGGATGTAGGTTTGGGCATTTGAATATTGAGATCTCCACGAATTTTCTAGAAGACGTGCAGATGTGAGTACAAGAAGCTTAAACCTTAAAATAAAACCATTCTTACAATGTGCGCACAGACTTTTTCACTATCCACAAGGGAGGGAGGTCCCTAATGCACCAAAGCACAAAACTCAGGACAAAAATCCTGATTTATATGATACAAGACTAGCATTAAGCAACGTTACTGCTCTCTGCAGTAAGCAATTTCCCCAGGGCTCTGCTGCTCTACTCCCAGGGTACATTAACATCCATCCTCTACCCTATTTCGGTTGTGAACAAAACATTCCTAGAAACGGGTTTTAAATTCTGATGACACAAAGTGGGCTACCAGGGAAAAAAATAAAAATCAAGGAGCCAATCAAAGTCCCAGGTTACAGAGCGTGGAGAATAAACTTGAATCTGCTTCGCTGCACAGACATTGATTGTGCATTTAACACTTGCTTCAAGTTTTGGATTTCTAGGGCTAAACAAATACCCAATAGTCAGATCTCAAACATTCCTCAACCAAACCCCTGACTCATCCCAAAGTACGCATGTCTTCTGTAAATATGTCTATGTCCATCATAAAGAAGTCAAAATATTTTTTTTCCACAGGATTGAAGAGACAGGTCCTACTTTACTAGTTGTGTCCCAGTAGAGAAAACTATTTTCACAAGTGAAACGGCCTAGAATGATTCCCTTTCTGCAGCTCCCAGAAACAACTTGTACAGCAAGTTTCTTGTAGTATATGTCAAATTAAAACACAGAAGCAACCAAGGGCAGGATGTCTGGCAGACTGTAGTTAAACCTCAGAAGATGCAGAGGAATTGGTCTGCTGCCATGATTTCAGTATTACTGACTTGACAGTTTTCCTTTAAGTTGAGTTTACTGGCAATATTTTATTATTTTTTTTTAAACAACAATATTCTTCCTTCCTCCTACCAGTATATTCTTTTTTCTTGACTTCTGCTTAGAATTTGTCAAGATTTGCATTTAGATTATAACCCAGACTGTCTTTTACTTCAGTGAGCCCCTATAACAGCAATTCACCTTATCTGGCTGAAATAACATTCAATCTTGTTTTCATGCTGAAGTGATTACTGAGGCTGCCTTACCCTAGAGCTACCACTTTTTCAGGAAACAAAACTGTAGGACAACCTTTTATATCACATAACACAGAATGACAAGTATAGAAAAACAAAAACCAAAAACCCAAACCCAAAGGTTAAGTAGTTTATAAGCAAAAAAGGCCTCTTGTCTTTGCTCCTAAATATCAAGACATTCTTCAGCTCATGATATCAAGAGCAGCTGAACTAACACTAATCTTGGTAAAAAAAATAAAAATAAAAAAATCAGTTGAATCTGCTTGAGATGCTCCTCCTAGTTTCCCCCAATATGCAGTCCACCTTATGAGGTTGGTTCACATTCCCCCTGGCATTCGCTGTACGTCTCAGGTCCTCTTCCACGAGGCTGCTCTCCAGCCAGTTGCTTCATGGCTCGTGCAAATCCACACGTGGACACCCCAGCACATCTCTCTGCAAGTTTCAGAGTGTTTCTGCTAAGCCTTTCCTCGAGAATACGTAGGTCCTTCTTAACCCACATGCTATTGTTTAGGTACACAACACCCAAATCACCAGACTATCACCATCTTTCCTCCTCAGCTCACATATGATTGAACTGGAACTTTACTGGATTCTCCAAACAAATTATTATTTGGGTACAGATATTTGCAGATATTTTGCTTTCATTTGTCCATACTGGCTGCTGGCAAACAGCTAGGGAAGGGGGGAGAAAGAGTTGAAAGAAAACCTATTAAAAAAAAAAGTCTTCAGTGAGTTTTTAGATTGGTGGAAGTGCAAAGGACTAGAAGGACTTAAGCAGGGAAAGGCAGCAACCAACACCATTGTTTCTGAAACAAGCTACTGAAATTCTGATGTAAGAGAACAAAGTCCATGCAACTTAACCAATCTAACCAGAGTTCGATTCTCTTCACACTATGGAACAGAAACATACATTTTAATATATTAAACAAAGCTGAATATCTAAGACTAAGAGTTGCAAAGAAGATACCAAAGCCTTTTTAGTAAAATTTGGGAATTAATAAGACTTGTAATTTGTTACAAGGGTTCAGCTTTCATAACCTTTACCTATTACAGGTTAGTCAAATATATCCAGGAGTCTTACAAGTTTGATGTAAAAACAAATGTTGAAAGCATCAGAACAGAAAAATTAAGAAAAATCTCCACCTCAAGACGCAACGAATGCTGCTTCCCCTGCTGCTCCCTCCTTATGTTACTCAGATCATCTTGTGACAAAGCAATGCTGTTTGCCAGGACAGCAGAATAACAACATCTTCAGTTTCCATAACTAAGAAACTGAAGTCCAGGAGGGGGAGCAGGAGAAAGGGAAATAGTACAATATGTGTGATCATGTGAGAAAAATGTGCCTTTATATGGTGAGACGTGCAACAAAGTAAAAAAAAAACAAATAAACAAAATCCACACCTAAAAGCAATGTCTATAGTAGTTATTAACAATATTTCAAAGATTCTTTTTCTACTTCTTTCCAAGAAGGTATTTTATACTTCAGTAGAACACTTCAAGGGAAAGTAACTTTTTATTTAGTTGCACATTTTTAATGCGAAAAGCCACTCCCTACCCCTGTCTACATCTTAACTCACATCCAGAAGCAGAGGCTTTGGGTGCCAGAGCTCCTGGCCTCTGGACATGGCAAAGTTATTTATTTACATACTTCGTATATCCAATGTGAGAAAAGATGATACTTAACCCTCTCACGATCACACTGCAGAATAAATGCCCTATAACATAATATCCACCAGCAATATCCAAGGAGAGTTCTTTTTCCCTCAAGGGTTTTTGGTTCTCTTTTGATAAACAGCTGTAGCAGATGCACATCGAAAGATTTATCCAAAACAGAGATTTGTTCATTATCCCCCTGAACCAAAACCAAACAAAAAAATAAACATCAAGGTTTTCAAGTAGTTAAATTGGCAGCTATGTTTATAACAAAAGATGCAAACTAATACCTACAGTTGTTTTGTCAGGCAGAGCTAACAGAGAAACACCCCTAAGCAAGAGCAGTGGAATTGGAGAGAACAAGACAAACTTTATCAAATTGCACGACGCTGCTAAATAAGCCTTATGGATCCTGCTAGAGAAATTCACACCATGACCACATACCTACAATAATGCTCTCTGTTATTGAGTTACTGGTGAACCAGGGAAGTTTAAAAAAAAAAAAAAATCCCATTAACCAAACACCTCCTAAATTACAGAAGTAGTGAAAGAAACGAGCACTTCTGCATGACTTTGATCAAGTAAAGTTCTGTGGATTATTTATGTGGATAAAGACAGAAATGAAAAGTGTAGCTCCTCAGTATCTACTCCAGTTAAGCTTTCAAAGTCTAACGTGTATGTAAGCCACTCTTCTGCCGTAGTTTAAGGTGGAAGATCAAGGCATAACCCCTTCTTGCTACAGGTCAGCCTAGAAACTGTTTAATCAAATCAGGAACAAACACAATAAGAAAAAATAAACTGGGCTATTTATTGTAATTTTAAGCTCTCAGCATTTAAAGATCTACGCAATCGTGCTCAAGCTGTTCTGAAAGTTTTGTCAGAAACATTTATTTTAAACCATAGTCAATACAGAGATTCTCTATAAAGGAACTCTGAACACTGGAACACTTTCTGAAATGATGGCCGATGTATATACTACTTCCTCACACAACTGAACTAGGAATCCACTTGCTTTTCCCTGGAATCACACAGCCAACTCTTCCAGGAATGTTAGTTTTCCGGTCTGTCCTTGTCCATTATGAGCCTATATGCAATTCTGAAAATAGATCTACACTGCTCAACAACCAAATTTAAGCTTCTTTAGTAAACAGCCTTTCCACTAAGCATTTAGTACTGGGCAATAGAAGCATGTGTTCATCTATTCTATCAAAGGAAATTCAAATCCTCATACAACAATCCTGCACAAAACCTTTCAGAGAGCAAGGGTTCAGTGTCAGATTTTCCCCAACGACAAGAAGAGAACAACAATTCAGTAGAAACACGAGTCACCAGAGAGCTTCAGTTTGGAAAATTAGAGCTCTCCAAAGGTCCAAAAATCCCTTGGCATTACTTTTCTACTTCGTATCAGCTGCCTTGAGAATATCAGCAAATCTTCCTGGCAAAAGCAGCACTTCAGTCCCCAATTCTAGAGGAGTATTTCCATTTTACTGTACAGAAAGTTTGGCAGCTGTGGCTTATTATATTAGTCAAGAGCCTGCAAAAGAAACCATTAGAAATAGTTTGTTTATTAGGCTTAAATTTGCTGAGACCAAAATATTTGCATCCACCAGTAGAAAAGGATTGCAAAACACGGTTTGGTGACTGACTCAAGTATAAGTAACTCCAAACTCTGTAATTTAGGAACAGTGCAAATATTGTAGAAAGAACATGATACATTAATAAATTCACAAACTACAGTATGTAATACTTAGTCTGTAGTCCTCCTACTTGCAAATTTGGGCAGTCTGCAACCTTTTTGGGTTTTCTGATACAATAAAAATGTCACTAGTTTCTGCAAAGCAGCATAATGGTTTGCTTGAATCACTGCCCAGTAGGAAAAAAAGGCACTGTCAAAGCTAAGTGGTGATTTTTACTGGGGATGGGGAAAGGACGACGATGGCTGGAAGTGCAACCGCTCATTGTGATCACCCAATTTAACTGCAGCAAGAGCTACTGAGTGAACTTCAGCATTGTGGGAAGAGTCTAGAGGATTGCTGAGAGCAAGTTCCATAACGACCGGAACTCAACCTACAACTGCTGACACCAAAAAAAAAAATCATCGGTGCTGCCTTGACCCCTATTTTGTGTTCCTGTCTGACATGACCCCTCCTTTAAGCCAACAGGCTCATCTGGTGACCACGCTGGCCATCCACCTAATAAACTGCTCTAGAATGTCAGGTAGTGATAGGACAAGGGGGAATGGATCCAAACTAAGGGAGGGGAGATTTAGATTGGACATTAGGAAGAAGTTCTTCCCCATGAGGGTGGTGAGACCCTGGCACAGGTTGCCCAGAGAGGTGGTGGAAGCCTCATCCCTGGAAGTTTTGAAGGCCAGGTTGGATGGGGCTCTGGGCAACCTGCTCTAGTGGGAGGTGTCCCTGCCTGTGGCAGGGGTGGGGGTTGGGACTGGATGATCTTTGAGGTCCCTTCTGACCCTGACAATTCTATGATTCTACATAGGAGAAAGAAAATACTGAAGTGACCAGAAGGAAGGGAAATAACCACTTTGGGCTGCAGTTTCCATGACTGCCACTGCACAGAGGACAGGGTAGAGTTGCACCATTACACAGTCAGTCCTCAGGCTGTAAGTCAAGCCCTTCAATCAGCTGGAGCTGTGGCACCACTTACCCAACTCAAAGCTCAGCTCCTGACAGACTCAAATTGGCAGGTGAATACTCATACACCCACAGTAAAATACAACTCTCTGTGGAGCCAAAACTTCACACTGAACACAAACTACACCAAGTCCACAAAATATGACTACAGACTCCTTGTTATCCAGTCTCTGACCTACCTTTAAAAAAAAAAACCAAAAGGGCACATTAACACTCTTGCATCACGTTTCTTTTGGAATTGGGAAAATTACTCAAGAGAACCCTTGAATGTTTAGACCCAAGAAATATGATTATTTCATGTATCCCTAGGCTCATCTTGAAGGGTATAAAACATTGATATACAGAATTCAGCAGTGTCAAACATTTTTAATTGCAAAACTGCTCTTGGCCTATCCTGCCACACTGTTCAACTCAAGGGTCCTCACTTTGAGGTACAGTTACAGTTGAGTGACTGAGCAATCTAAATTCCACGCTTCACAACCAGCTGCCTTAAATTAAAACTTGGTACTAAGCAGACATGATCTGAAACATTTAGGAATGTGTTTTATAAAGAGCTGATAAGAAGTACAGTACCTACTGCCTCTCACCACATGGTTACAGTCACTCGGTGCTAGAGCAGACACAGGTATTTCCCACCACCTCCTCTTTCCACACCACCTCCTCGGTTCCAGAAAGACTGTTTCTAAGACACAGGTCAAAACAGAAAACTGAGCCAGATTAAAAACAAACATTCTACTGTTGCTTACAGAAAGGGTCTCCCTGTGCAGCTGCCTGCACCACTGTATGAACTCTGGTACGAAAAGAAGACAGGCAGAAGAATATTATGACTTTATTTTTGAAAACTAAAAATCCTAGGTTATATTAAATTTACATCTCCACTGATAACATTTTTAAATCTCCAAAAGTTAACAGAATTTATTTTTTGAATCAGGACTTTTCATTATACTGAAGACTAAATAAGTAACAGCAGTGAGCTCCTGACAAACATGCTGTTGGTCTTTGTATCCAGATTAAAGTAAACAGAAATTGAGAATTGTTTAGATTTAACAACAGTGTATGGGAAAATACTCTAGTTAAATGGAAAACGAAACTGAAGGTAAACTTTTAACTCTTTTTTGATAGAAAAAAACAATGTACTAGGGTTACTTGAGGCAGTAAGTGCCCAGAAAGGAAGAGGTGTTTTCATCTGTGTCTGAAGAACGTGAAAAATTGCTTATTCTTTTTATATTCTATATAGATGTAAGAACACTTCCACATAACTGACTGATACGTTTGTGTGCAACAGAAAAGTTTTCTCAAGGTTACTCAACGGGAAAGTTTAACACTGTACAGCAACTCTTTCCTTCTATATCTGAGAAAAAATGTGATAAAAGCAATGACTAGAATCCTAATCCCTGGTAAGACTTCATTGCAACTTAGTCCAAATCATTCTTATTAGACCTGGTACATTCTTCAGCCCTTAAAGTATATTTACATGGATTTTCAGTGCTAAAGATTATCCCCTACGATGGAGGTTGGCACATACTCCTTCTGTTCAACAGGTACCTTAATGAAAAGGACATGGGTTTTGGTTCGTAGCGTTTGGCTTTTTTTCTCCTCCTGAGAAAAGCAGGCCCACAGCTTCCTAGATAAAGCAGGATCTGTTTCTCGTGGCCAGTCTTGCTACACAGAACCATGTTGCTTCCATTTTAAAACTTGGTGCAGAGGTAAAATAGGAACAGTATTGATTAGCTTAGTTTCAAAGCATAAAATAATTTCATCTCCAGCATCCCTCCACATTCAGAGAACACCTTACAAATCCTAAATGGGATCGCTCTACGTAAATAAGAGGGAATTGTACCAGAAAAAGTGTAAGGGCTCAAAGGAAAGTATCATGGCAGTAGTAAATTTAAACTTATATTCTGACTTGTGCTTAAGCTACTAAAATGTACTACACTTTTCATGTTTCTTTCTGGGTTAGTTTGTTTCGGGATTTTTTTCTTCTTCTTTAAGTTAAGACCCCTTTAGAGAAGGAAAAGAAGCTTGAAACAAAACCTTTTAAAATAAGCAAATGATGAAGGGCTGGAATACTTTGCCACTTTTCTAATTATAACGTCCAGAAAACCTGCAGGCTTCTCCTACTGCTACAACACATTCAGGCCTTACCTTTTCCCATCACAAACCTTCATCTACCACCGGTTAAAATTGTTCTTCACTTGGTATTTCACATCACTGTGCATGTACTGTCCTCACACTGAACGTGCTACCAAAAGCAATATTGCACAATAGCAGAGAAACCAGCTTACTTTCTTTCCTGGTAACTACAGACTTGATATCGCCTTGCAAGTTTCACAACAGAATGACTGGTGCACCCAGCAGAGTGGGGAGAGCTGGTTGAACCAGAAATGACATTCTAGTAAATGCTGAGTGTTCTTTCTAAATAGTAGCGAGCAAGAATGGATTGCTGGTAAGTTTAGTACCTTTTCAAAATAAAGAATCATGGATGCCCAAAACTGAAGCGAAATGAACACTAAAGAACTATCTAGCTATCAAAAAGTCTACTCCTCTGCTCTTACTAGCAGAGATTCTCTAGGATAAGAGAAGAAAACTAGTGCTATTTTCAGGTTTTAATCTTCTGAAAGATCTTTATTATATCCCCTCTCCTCCTCTAATGATGTTCAGTTTACTTATCAACGATACTTCTTCATTAACTATACCAACCAGACCTGCATACCTGTATTTTTACTTTGTATAAAACTTTCAGTAATAAAATGATACAATATCAGGAAAGAAAATACGGCAAATGAAGACCACATTTTGTAAAACTCACAAACACACTACAAATAAAGTTTTCAGCTTGTTGTTACAACTTTCCTGCACAAAGACACGAGTAGTTTTCTAAATTATAAGCTACAGTAACATCCAGGCAAGGCTAAAATTATTTTCATTTCCAGCATCAGTGAATCAACTATGGAAACTCCCTACACAACAACCCCGTGGCTGGGAGATGCAAAAAGAGAAATATTTTGCATGGAGTCATCTCAGTAAAACTTTCAACTGTATTCCTTCCATACTCCTACCCAGCCAGCAGTCCTCCCTCTCTCTCAGGTGAAAGACTAAGACATCTGTTAAGGATGAGAACAAAGCAGAAGATTTCTCATCCCCTCCTCATATCAAGGCCCTCTCTTTGCTGCAGCAAAAAGAGGCATTTCTAGTGTCTCTGTCTCAAGCACGACTCAAGATCGCCAAGTTATTACTTCCTGTGCCAACCTCTGCTGATAAAAGGCATATCAAGCTGATGAGAATTTTCAATTCCAGTGGTATAGTCTAATATTTCCTGCTGCAAGGATTCCACAGGATTTCAGGTACCAGGGAAAGACTTTAGCTGTTTATAGTGACTGACCAAAATGTCAGTTAAAAGGTTTTAGCAGCTCTGGGAGTAGAGCACTAAACACAGGCTAGTTACTAGCACCTAAAATTCTCCGCAGCTCAAAAAGATCTGTTTTTTTTTCACTACCATCTTTCAATATTTATTTCTCAAAAAATGATGCTTTTTATATAATCTGGTAGATTCATCCACTTCCAAAACAGTCAAATGCAGGAGGGTTGTGTAAAGCTTACCTTCTAAACTGTGGAGCTGCTGGACAGAAAACTCCAAAAACGCTAACAGCAAAGCAATAAAAGACATGCCAGATTTTTCTCATCATGCTGAACGTGTTTAAATGAGAAGTCTTTTAAGTACATTTTCAACTCTTCCCATTAGAAATACTACAGCACAACTGAGCAAGGTGTTAAGAACTAGATTTTGAAATAAGTTTTATGATTCTATATTCTTATATTCAAGATGATGACAGAATATTGCAGCAAGGAGTTGAGAAATAAAACTCAATTTATCTGACAGAGGTCAGGAGAAGGGAACCCCAAAGTATTTCGACATAATATTGTTGGCATACTATATAAATTCTGACAAATACGTACATAGTGCTGCCCCTCTTAAAGGAAGAAATTAGGAAAAGGACTTGGGAAAAGCATAAAAGAATAAACTTCTGTTGCAAGGAGAAGGATGAGGGACTAACGTCTACACAGGAAAACAGATTCCCAGACACTACTCACAAATTGCAATTAAGGACAGGACGAGTTACAGAGTACAGCACTACTTACCTATGACAATTTTGTTAAGGCAAACACATGTGCTCAAATGTGTACCAATATTTCAAAATTCTGTACCGGAAACCACACAGCTATCTATTTATAACAGAGAAACTAACACTCTGCAAAAGAGAAGGCACGAAGTTTAATGAGCTCTCCCCAGGACGGACGTTGAAGCATTTTTTCAAATATAAGAGGTTCCCGAGGTTTGCTACCCACGTCATAGTCTCTGGCTGGCGAGTCTCAACCAGTGGAACGTGCCACCGTATCGTCATTAAATCCAGCCACCCTTCCAGAACAAGCAAGTACCTGCTGCACACGGCCGCATCTGCCTGTAACTGCTAGGGCTTCCCAAACCCTATCTTCAAGCAGTCACAATCCCATCTCCGCTCAAATCCAAGGCAGAGAGAAAAATTAAAAAAAAAAAAACAACCAAACAAAAAAGTCGGAAAAAAAGCAAAAAAAAAGGCACCACCCGCCTGCTCCCAGACTCAGTTTTCGCCGCCACCTCAGCCCTCCAGCACACCCATCCCGCCGCCCCGCTGCCGCGGAGCTGCGCCCTAGCGCGAACAAGCCCTGGGCCCCGCCCTCCCAAGGGTGCCCCGGTCCGGACCGCGGCCCCTCACTGTCGCAGCCACCTCCCGCCACTGGCGGCCCGGACCGGGGCTCGCTCTTTTCCCGGCCCCAGCCGCACC
>VWZK01009447.1:45037-59032 GCA_013396935.1 Baryphthengus martii
CAAGCCCCGGCAGCCCCTGCGCCATGGAGCCGCCGGCGGCGGCAGAGGCTGCCGGGGAGCCGCCGGGCGGGAAGGCTGCGGGGAGCAGCGGACAGCACAGGTGGTGGGTACATCGTGACAGGAAAAATACAATGTGACCAAAGAGTGAGAGGACGGAATGTGTTTGTGGCAGTGACAGAGTAAGAATAACCGTACAGATCGCAGAATTTCCTCGTACAGAGTTGTTGGTTGTTGCTGCATCCACCTTCCTCACGGCTCTGCCAGCCCAGACCCTCTCCCCCTCTCTAGCAGCACGGACACACATTGAATGCCTTGGAGGGGGTTTATGCTTATATTTTACTTCACATTTTCCAAAGTAGAAGTGGTTTTACTTCGTTGAGCCTCTCTCCTGAAGGCCTGTCCTTGTCTTTTGGCTCAGGTGGAGCGAGCAGCCCTGTGTCAGGACCCCAAGGCCAGCGGCTGCCCTCTGAGCCAAGTTCTTCAGGTGCCCGCCATTTCCTTGCGTTTCTTGTCATCACAGCCCTATGCTTGGTGAGTAAGATCCAAATTAGCTCTAGTAAGAGAAAATGCCCATTAAAATCTAATCATACATTTTCTACAAGCATCAGGTAATTCATGAAGAGTGTTCTGAGGGAAAAATAGTTCCTGCCTTGTATAAGTGCTGGTTTGAAAAGACCAGTTGGAGAACATTCAGTATATCCTTTGCGATAGAAGGGTCTCCAGAGGAATTACAATGCTAGGAAGTGTTACAGTCTTTTCTGCAATTATTTTTAAAAAGTACATGGCGTTCAGATATGTCTGTTACGAAATTCTCTCTTTTTTTTGCTGTCTCTAGTCACAGGTATTTCTACTGGAATAAAATTTGCGAGTGCCTTTCTTAATTTTTTTCAGCATTTTTTAAAATTTTATTTTATAGACTATTGCCATTTTAGCATGGATTCTTCCTTACCTCGTCAAACCCAAGGCGCAGGTGTTTATTCCTTGGTGTGTACAAGTAAAGGGGCCTTCAGAGGAACATGGCACAATGGCCACAATTGGGGAAGTGATAAGTTTGGAAGGATGAGAAACCAAAATGAGAGTTACCAAGTTCTTTAGTGCATCATTCCCAATTGTCTTAAAGAGGTTTTGGGTATCTCAGTAGCTTTGAGCTGTAGATATTGGAGTGGAAATGGCAGGGTCAGTGGGTACTTAGTCTCTTTCAGTGAAATTCTGGTTAGTAAAGTTCTGCTTGGATTTGAATACTTGGTGTAAAAAGTGAAAAAAAAGCAAAGGGAAAGCCCTGGGAAACTGAATAATCCATCCAGAACATTTTTTTTTCTCCAAAAGGCCACAACAATCTGCCTATATGTGCTTTACCTAAGACTTAGTTCCAAAAAAGTTCATCAGTGTCATCAAATTGCAACTATTTCTGATTTTCTTTAAATTTTCTTTTATCCTCAGATGAGTTGAGCAGAAATAGTGGAATTAACCCTGTGTTTTTGAAGTGAAATTGGCAGATAAAACAGTTCCTGCTTTAAGATGTTCTTACTAACTCATTAAAACAATCTATGGACCTCGAGCAGAGACCCTTCACTTTTGGCCAGAATTCTTTATCCAACTGATTTCCTACAGTGGCACATGGTGGGGAAAAGGCTTGTTTTCAGAGCTGATTAGGATGGAAAAAAGTGGTTTATTTATAGGTTGAAAATAAATGTTCTGTGTAAAAGATCTGCAGGTATGAGGGAGTCAGACAGTGGAAATTGCACAGAAAGCATCAGTTCCTGTTCAAACGTAATTTCCCTTGCCAGAGGACTATTATTTTAAAAGAAAATCTTAACATCTAGAAACAGAGGTTAACTTGTGTCTGAAGGACCTAAATACATCACATTTGTTTCTTTTCTGTGAGCGTTGATTTCTCTGACTGCAGTTTCTTTTCACCCAGTCTTTCTATATAAGAAGCTTTAGAAAATGGGAAGGCTAAAATACACTGAAGGACGTGTTTACACCATGTTGCAGGTTGTTTCTCCCCAGGATACATGATTTAAAACCTCCAGGTAGCTCTTTTGAGTTAGCTCTGGCCATCCCTACTTTGCAGTGTTCCTGTCACTTCCAAATCATGACATTGATTAATTGTGAGTGAGAATCCCAGGCAGATTTTTCTTAATCTTTGTGTATTTTCTATCAGGAAACAAGTCGTCTGCATTTCTGCACTTCCAAGATAATCAGTGAAGCTGCTTCTTTATTCCTATTATTTTGACAGAGGTTCAGACCTTTTCCTCTATAGGAATTCTCTCGACTTAGACCCTTTTTTTTTAACACGTGTCCTACTTTCGAGGACAGCATGAGAAACGGGAACCTCTTTTCAGTGTAATTCCCAAATCACCACTGAGAGAAATAAATTAGAACTATTCTAGAAATATAGGGGTGGGGGGGGAAGGAAAAATATGTTCATAATTCATCATTTAAAGCAGTGGAAACCCAGTGGGTGTAGCTGTTAATACCGGCTGCGTTCACGTGCGTGCCCACGAGCGGCGGACCAGTGCTTGTTGTACGAGCGGTGCAGCAATATTAATTGGGCTCATTTCTTCTGATAATGACATTTTTACTTGTCAGCTTTGACAGCATTCCCACAAAATACTGTTTGGTGTGAAACCTCGTAGGTTTTAGTGCTGTCTTCTGTAAACGGTTTCATACTCTTGCAACAACTCGTGAGTGGGTCAGCAAAGAGAGTTCTGTAGCTTTTTTTTTTTCAGTGAAAATAACTGGAGGGCTGCTGTAGGTATGTACATACCTAAAAGGTGGTTGCTCCGTTAAATATGACACAGTTATTTGCTAAATAAGAAATTAGTAAGAGCTGGGATTCTTGAGTTTTCTTCTTTGATCTTCCTTAGCTCTCTCAGTGCCCCTTGGTAGCTGCGAACAGCGAAAGCAGCGCGGCTGTGAGCCAGAAGCTCTCGGTTTTTACCATTTCTCTGCTTTTCTCTTTATATCCTTCTCTTATTAATAGCCATTTGCCAATGTAGAATTTCCAGAATTGTAGTATAGATGTAAAAATACCTTCTTTTATCTGTATCCATCTTTATGATTAATAACAGGTAGTGACTGGCCTACAAAGACTGATGATTGCTTTCGAAATTATAAGAGGCTTTCGTCCTGTCTTCTGAGCTGATCTTAAACGAGGGCATTTTCGGTCCTGGAAGAACGAGGCATTGCTACTCCATATAAATCAAAATCTGAGATCACAGTCTAATTTAATCCAAAAAGAGAAGGAGAGTTTTTACTGGAAAATGCCGACTTAATGGTCAAATGATGGATAACGTAAGGTCAACGGTACGTCGTGGCTTAGAAGAAAAATAAACCAGAGATTTGCAGGTGCAAGATTGTATTTACCATTAACCTTTCCAAAGTAACTACATAGAAACATTTCCCAGCAGGAATCAGGACCCAGAGTGTAGCTTTTGAATCTTCAAGGATTTATGAACCGTGTTCAATTGCATTTTTAATTCTTTCCTCATAAACAACACTTTCGTGACCTTCCCACCTATCAAAGCACCATAAAAAATAAGCCTTTGCCGCTCCAGAGAGACCTCTTGTTTCGAGACTTCACAGACTTACTATTAAAGCCCATTTCATGTTTCATGAATTTTTATATCAAACATTCATCCCTGGCTTGCTTTCCTGTCTGAATGACATACTGGATTTGATTTGAAAGATAAATTAAATCCTTTCAGCCATATTTTCCTCATTCCAGATGCAACCCTAGAGAACCTCTATAAAATAGCATTTGAGGGTGAGAGGAAAAAAAGCCCATTTTGGAAACAAAAGGCAGAATTATCCATAATTTGACTCCTTGCTACTTATATGTTTAAATCCTCCTCCGTGTTGCTAATATAAATATCAGAGTTGTTGCTCTCCTGCCTCTCTTCGTGTGCAGTATTCCATCACTGTGCTTTCAGTGAAGGATATTTATGAATATATTCTTAGCTTCAAATGGCTAGAGAAAGGGAGAGCGTGGAGTACCCGAAATACTCACTGTCGCTATAATCCGGCCTCTGATTTGAACAGAAAACAGTGTGCAAGGCAAGGATTTAGATGTGGTTAAATGATACCGGTGTGAAATCAGCACCTCTTGGAAGAGATTGGATTCATTTGGCATATCCACCCGTGACATCCCACCTAAATACATTTACTGCAGGACTAGTTCTTTCAAATACTCTTCTTTGAAATTAATTTTTATTTAGAAGATGGCCAAGGAAACGGTTTTCCACCCAAAAAAAAAGTGATGTAATTTTCAAGGTTTCAATGAAAAATCTATTTTTTTTTTTTTATGAAAACCCTTTAAACAAATGTCAGTGATTCCTTAAACAGATATTTATAGCAACTTTGATATTTTCAATACCCTTTGAAAAATATTTCTGAAGATCTAATGTAAAGAAGAATAATCTCAGGCAGGTTTTTAAAACTCAGCTCCTCAGGCTGTCGGGAAAGAATTGTGCAGGAACGGCGAGAAAGCAGAGAAGTGCGGCGCGGCAGGGACAGCTCTTCAGCTGCTTTTGACGCTGAGGAAAAGTCCTTTGCACCCTCTTCTTTTACAACCTTTTGTAAATGAGTTCATTGCAACCAAATACAGTTCAATATAGCACAGATACAGTGAAATTATGTGACTTATAATTTTAAACACAGCTATCCATGTTAAATAGTGAAGTAAATGACCGTCAAAATAAATTCTGTGAAAAGAACTTGTATTTAACAGCAAAACAGGAGGTGTGGGAAGAACGATTATCAGCCCTTCTTCAGGGCTTTCACAAGTTTCCCGCTGTTTGCCTCAACACTTCAGCACGTTGTACTTATCCTCCCTCCATAGTTCTGCCATTTTCTCACATATGCACCAGTGAGGTCCTTACCTTTGACACCCCAAACAGTTACACCATTACCCCTGTAGCCAGTCCCATTGCTTTCAGCAGTCTATATGTTCCTAAGATAAATTCAGGAAGGTCGGTGAGACTATTTCTGTGCTGAGTGGCCTTTCCAGAGCAGGGTCACAGCTGAAGCGCCTTTAATTTTAGATTTTTCAGCAAGACTCAGCTATTTGGAGAAACTGATTTTCAGACACGTGTCTCTTGGTATCCCAGAGGAATAAAGGCTAAGTGAACTTATTAACCTTAAGGAAGTAATAGACCAGGTTTAGAAACTGGCAACTGGAGTTTCAAATGCCATATCATGTCACGCCAGCACGGCTTAGCCAAAGTTGAATGTATATATCTTTATTTCAGATGAGGGTTTCTCACTTCAGAGAGGTTCTGTCTGAGTTGATTTCTTGCATTTGCCGCTCCCGTCCTGATATTTGTCAGCCTGAGAGTTCTCAAACATTTAAAACCCCATTTCCCTGAGGTTAAAGGCCCTTGTTACGTGCCACTGAATCCACCAGATAAGTACTTGAACTTTCCTACATCTTTCTCAGCTTTTGAACTGAAACTGTCTGTAAGGGAACTTTGTGAGGTGCCTGAAATCTGCATTTTACACAAGCCAACATTTACTGCCACTGCCTCAGCTTGTCTTGCATTTCTCAGACTGCTCCTCACGCCTCAGCAGTGCAGATTTTCTTGAGAGCGCGCATTAACGGTAGTTTCAGGTAGGAAACTTTGGAAGATAAAGAAAATTATCTTAAAGTCTTACAAGTAACGTTAATTCATGTCATAATCATTACAGGAATAAAATATATGGGCATTTAGTTTCTTCACCGTGGTTCTGCTGTTTCACGTGCACTGATTGAACAAACCTTTGCTGAAGGGAACTATTTAAAAGGTAACAAGGCTTAAAGACACTGAAACAGGGGGTGGGGTGGGGGGTGTCTTGTATCTTTTACACAGGAGCTAGCTCGTTTTGCGTCCTAAGTGTTTTGTGATTCTAGGCTTTGATGAATTTTTCAGATCTAGAAAGACCAGATAAAGAAAAGCAACAGAAGACAGACAGATGTCTGTGCACACAGCCCACAGATTCTGCACGTTGTGCTGTATTTTGCTTTTTTATCCTCACCTACACCAATTCAGGAATTAATTCTTGTAGTTTCTGGTTGGAAGCTGAAATTTTGGCTGATAGCCCAGTTCCTCTCATCTAAGTGCATCAACCCTTTCCTGTTCCATTACTAAATCCATAGCATCGTGTGTTTGTTACACAGAAAGTGCTGTTAGTTAATGCTTAGCCAGGCTGTGGAATTAATTCTTCAATACTTCACTTTTCCCATCACAGCACGGAGCAGAAAGGAGAGTCTCTTTTATCTGTGTGCAGTTATCAGGTTTTATTTCTAAAGCACAGGACTGGCTGGGAGGTAGAGAGACAGAATCCCTGTATAAGGAGCTGATAGTTCAAGCAACTGATTGGATTAAAGAATCACAGAATCATAGAATTGTTTAAGGAAAAGACTTTTAAGATCATCAAGTCCAACCATTAACATAACTCTACCAAGTCCACTGCTAAACTCTCTCCCTCAGCATCACATCTCCACGGCTTTGAAACCCCTCCAGGGATGGGCAGCCTGGGCCAGGCCTGGACAACCTTCAGGGAAGAAACTTTTCCTAATATCCAACCTAAACCTCCCCTGGGGCAACTTGAGGCCATTTCCTCTTGTCCTATCGCTTGTTCCTTGGGAGAAGAGAGCAGCACCCTCATCTCTACAACCTCCTTTCAGGAGGTTCAGGTAGTTCAGGTTGTCCACCTACTGGCTACGTGTCCTCAACTCCCATATTAAATCAGGTTTTGGTTATTTTCTTTTCACATACCAGGTTTACTGGTTATTCTGGAGTTATTCACAGTGACCAGCAATGGCAATAAGGTAAAAAAGCAGTAGGTATAGTCGTTAACAATGGATTCACAATACAGCAAGAAGCATTTTTCCCCTTGTACTTTAATTCAGATTTCTTTCATTTACTTGGCAAAGTAGCTCTCCTGACTTTCAACCTAAACAGAAAGGTCAGCGGAGAAACAACGTTTTTAGAGAAGTCATTGGCTATAAATAAATCATTTCATAACATGGGATAAACAGCCTCCTGCAGAGGCATCTGTGGGCACGCATTCCGCTCCTGCTACGCACCCTCTCCTTTGTTCGCCGCTTTTTCACCAGCTGAAGGCAGCTGCCAGTCACCTGGCCCTCTCTGAGCAGCTCCCGCGGTCATGGCAAGGTCGGGGAGCTGGCAGAATGGTGAAAGTGGAGCTTGCAGGGAAAAAAAGTCAGAATTTAGTGTTGTCCTGCTGTCACCAGCTCTTGCCGCGTGCACGTGCAGAACTGAATCCTTGCGAGCCGGAAGCAGCGGTAGGGAAGCCCACAGCTGTTTGAAACTTGTTCCCCCATCTGGTGGCAGCTTCACAGGCTGGTGCCTCAGCAGAGCTTGGACTGATGTTGGGATTGGAGACAGCAAAAAAAATGTAGATATAAACCAAAATTAAAACAAAGTCATAAAATTCTTTAGCAGTCAGATGATTTTTTCCTATTAAAATACGGCTCCTATCTGCACGGTGCTGAAGCAGATGGTGCCATGGTACGTGGATTTCACAAAGAGGGGAGGAAGGAGAGACAGCTCTGACAGCTGAAGGTACCAAGTCCTGCAGCTATTTCAGGACAAACCGTGCCCTTTGGAGCTCCCCAGACATACTGCCCGGGAGAAGCCGGCGAACGAACAGAAACCAATGTGTTTGTCGCTGCAGATGCACAAGAAGAATAGAGATCCCTGAAAACCAACTTGAGGAGCAGGAGTTGTGGATGGGAATCAGCACTTCCCTTACTGCTCCCAGTTCTTACAAACCCAAACTTTCTGGTACGATTCAGTGGAGCGTAGACATCTAAATATCTCTAAAGCAGCTCAGCCCTTTTACCTAACACAGAATGTTTTTAAAGTCTTCTTCTGCAAGTGTCCCTACAGTTAACTTCCAATTTTTTTTAATTACTTTTGTATTTCTTTCTGTGCTTTTGTATTTCTCTCGGAGGAAGGTTATGGCTGTTGTACCCCAGGGACATCAGCAACGCTCCTTCGGTTTTCTGTGCCTGCTCTTTAGAGAAAGCCTCAGTCTTTTCATTTTCCTGTTGCTTACAAAATACCTATCCCATTTCAGCCCCAGAGGCAGGAATGCTTCATCTTTATCAACAGACCCATTCCAAGCAAATTTCAACCACTGAGCATGAATACCAACAATATAATTTCAAAAACAGGGAAAGTCTTAATAAATCCTCCATACCCCAATAAAACACTTCTTCCACCATCCCTGTTTGAATATTTCTCCGGCTCCTTCACCAAAATCTGGGAAAATACGTTGAGCCATTTGAACAGAGTAAAAGGAGCCCGTCCCTGGGGCTGCGTAGGAAAATGAAGCAGCGTGTGAGAATCAATCACACATTCCCAGAGACAAAAGGAACACAGGCTGCCTGCTTTGTGCTGTGCAGGGACCATAAAACAGTCAGAAAAGCAATCTTCCCTGCCTTGCTCAAGGAAATCTTAAGTAGCCCAGAGCCGAGTTCTCTCTCTCATGCCTTTTAGAAGGCTTTACTTCGTAGGGTCTATTAAGAATCTGGTCAAGGGAAGGTGTCAGGGCTGGATCTCTGAGGCACCTTTGAAATTCACCGTGGCTGTAACGAACCTCTGGAAGAGTCAGGGAACTGAGTGAGCGCAGCTCGGGAGCTGGTTTAAATTGTGCAGTCAGCTGAGTCCACAGTTAATTTTAGTGTTCCAGCAAATCACAAGAAAAAAGGGCAGCTGTAACCTCAGTTCCCCTCTCATCTGGCTTTTGGCACAAGCTTAGCATGGCTGACCCAAAGATCTCGTCCTGAATGCAGCCCCGTAATGTTTTGCATACAAATGTATCAGAAAGAAGTAAAAATGCAAGAAATTAAATTGTATAAATCAAATTTGTAGTCTCTTCCTTAATGCAAATTAAATAGTCTGCAACAAAGACACGAAACAGCTGCCAGACCAAGTAAAAATTAATGAAGAGGAAAATGAAGATGGCTTTGTTGTTGATTTTTATCAATTTGTGTTCAAATCTGAGCAAGATTTAATAAGAACGCTGCTGGTTTGTAGCTCATTCAAAGTGATTCTAAATTGCTAAGCTTCTATTTATATTTTCCTTGCATATCTTGGAGTTCTTCCGAAAAGCGCTAAGTTTGCGATGCATTAATTCACCAGCAAATACTTTCCAAACATTTCCAAGCACGTCCTCACTCAGTACCGATGCAAAGTTATGCCGCTATTTAAATGAAAGAATACTTTAGATAGCAGCTTTGGCTGTCAGCATCATCTCCAGCTTTATCTGCTGGGGGTTTGGGACCATATTTCAGCCATGCTGCAATTCTCAAGTGAGTTCATCTCTAAACACTGACAGGGGAAAAATGTGGTTTGAATCATTCTGATACAGAGGGTCTAACCGGGGAAACCTCCGAATAAATCACGCAGGATTTCCAGCAGCAAGGTGGAATCAAAATTTGGGACTGTGCTGCCACCAAGGTCCAAGGCAAAGACTCCCATTGGCTTCAGTAGGTACAGAGCTTGAGCTTCTCGTGCCATTTTATTGCCACGGGCAGTATTGGAGTTTTTTCGTGAACCTTTTCTATATTTGCATCACCTGGTAACTGCATAAGTCCTGAGACCAGAATCACATCGTATTCCCATCAGCTTCTTTCCATCGCACTTCTTTATGCCAACTGCAGATTGTCTTTATGTCAGAGTGGGAGCTTGCTGCTAGAAAAATATTTGATTTTTCACCTTACAAGAGCCAAATTTTTCTTACAGTTCTAGAACTGTGTTAATTCAAGGTTCTGTAAGTGGATAGGCTCCAGAATTTCTTTCTGAAATACATCCCTGGTAACATTTTTCTGTAAGATGAGTATTGGCATCTTTTCTGGATTGTGAGCCTCACAGGTTAGTTTAGCATCAAAGGAAAAAAGAACACGTAAACACTAATAAACAACACCTCTTAGTTTACTTGGGAAGCTGCAGCAGTAGAGGGTTTGATTTTTGTTTTCTTGAAATAATATTCACTTTGGGTATAACTTACACTGAATTACATACTTATAATCAAAAGTTACAGCCTTATAATCAGAAATTATATACCTTAACATTAATCAGCCAGGTCTGGGATTTCCATTTTCAGAGAAATATATATGAATAAATATATATATATATAAAAATATATATATGTATATATAAACCTTCCCAATAGATCCAGGTTGTGCTTCAGGTGCACTGCGCTGCGCTGCTTCGCTCTTGTGTATTGCCACATACTATTCCACAGCAGAATCTTAGGTTTAAATAAAAGATGCTGCTAAACCGTGCCTCTCCCTTTTCCAGAAATCCCCCTGCATCCTGCGCCCCTCATTCCCACTGACACCGAGGGCACTCGGTGCTGCCAGGAAATAACAATCTGACTTTACGTGCCAAGATGGTCTATAATGAGGAGTGGGAATTGAGAGTCGTGGAAAAGAGAAAAGAACAACTTGTGTGGAAAATTGCTGTTTTCATTCCACATCTGCAAATGTTCCTCTTCAACAGAGATGCAAGATGAGCAAAATTCCGCTAATAAGATTTCTCACGGGTTTATCGGGGAGAAGGCGGAATTTACCCGCGATGCCGGGCGTCTGCTGCAACATGAAATGTTGGAAATGATATTAGAAAGTGTTGCTTTTATCAACTGAGATGGAAAGAAAAGATAAAAATCACTAGACTTTATTTACCTGTTATCAAAACTATTGTAGAAAACAGTTTATGATATTGCTCTACTGCTCTGTCTGTCATGGCCAAAGAAGATCCTGAATATTCAAAAGTTTCTTTCTTTAAAACATCTGAAAAGCAAAGCACGAGATCTTTTACTGCATTGCAGTTTTAGTCCTGACATGCAAAAAGCCAGTTTTATAGTCATCATGGCTACTAATCTTTATAGTATGATTTTCTATATTAACAGGAGAAAAGAAAGGTGGCTCTGGAGGCTTCTGGGAATATTTTGCCCTTAGTTTCGGTGTCCTGACCTGCAGTGAAAGGACTAACTGGCAATAAGCTACACTAGTGTGCACTGCTGATTTATGCTCGTACCTATTCACTTTGTATCTTCACTGCTCATCCCCAGGGTCAAATAACAGTAAATTCAATTTGCAACTAGAGTAAAAGAAATGATTTTCTAAATGTTACTATTATTTAAGTTACCCCTGTCAGTATCTTTACAAAATGAGGCTTCTTACAATCAGAACCATTGTTTTTCTATTAAAAGCAAGAAATGATAATGCTAACAGTGGTGGTATGGTGCAGACCAGCAAAAAGCAAGTGCATTTTCCTTTATCTCACTCTGTATTTTAATTGAGTACCATGAAAACTGCCTATGAAGGAAAGTTGTACATTGCTTTTTTCTTTTAGACCCCACTTATTTCCCCATTTGACTCCGTATCAGGCAATACATACGCAGTTCCTGTGTCTTGTAACACTAAATAGACGATGAATATGTATTTATACCAGCAGATTATTTGCTTCTCTAAAAAACAAATGATGCCTTGATGGCTCCGTGCTACACGTAAGCAGTAGGAGGAGCTGTTGAGCAAGAAATGTGGGGTTTTTTCCCATCTGTCCAGCTCATTCCATTGGGGATGATTCCGAAGTTCATTTCTGAAGCTGACTCAGTGATTGCTTTTCATTCCTTTCACAAATGAACCAAAGGCAGAGTTCTTCCCCCTCAACAAAACCCAAAGGAAATCTCTCAGTAACAACAGATACCCAAAATCCTTATGCTTTTTTTAGTCTTGATTTCCAGTGTTTAAAAGAAGGTGTTTGGACCTTGAAGTTCTGTTTCTCCTCTAAGGAAATTTGCTGGGATAAGCAGGATTCAGCCACGGAGTGCAGAATGAAACCCGTGCGTGGGTTTGTTGGCTCGCTCTGGATCAGACCACAGGGCTGCCTCAATTTTGCACTTACTGGTTACACTGGTGTAGAACTTGTACTTAATAGCTGGATTATTAGCATTTAATTAGTGGACAGTTCCATTCCAAGGGCTGAGTATTTACATGGATTACTTTAAGATGGCAATCGCTGCCCCGTTGCATCTGTTCAGCAGAACGAGACTTTGCCTCTACCCTGTTGTTTCATCTGGCTCCTTGCTGGTGATCCCAACTCTTTTGGGTCAACTGGGGTGATCCCAAATGTTTTGGGTCACACTTTCACAGCTGAAATGCTTTTGGAACTAAGTCAAACTCTTTGCAGTATAAAATATGTATAATATAATGGAAGATAGGCAACAACAATCGTTTTGCTAATGGACTGCTCCAGGGTAGCATGGAACATCTTCTGCTCCTGGGGGCATTTAGCCCAGAGAGGATCCTGTTCTTCTTTGGAGAAAGTTGTTGGACAGTGTATGGATATTAGTCCTGAAATAATAATGAGGAGATGCTCTGGTGGCTGGCAGAGTGATTTGTGCCCTCTCTGACTTGAAACCACTTTATTTCACGTTGCGATTCCATAGTCTGAATTCAAGTTCTCATGAGTGAAACACGCCGTTCACACAAGTCGCTGTTCCCTGACAGTACCTACACATTTATATTGCGTTAAAATGACAAATAAACAAGGAATTAATTGGTGGTAGGGAGCGGTGTTCTCCACATTTTTACATTTATTTTCCCTTTCATTAAATATAAAATGAAACCGAATGAGAAGCAGCCATAACACAGTTATTCTTAAGCCCAAACACAATCATTAGGTCTTTCCCAACCTAAATGATTCCATCACGGAGCCAGGAGGGCTGTGAAATCTGTGTTGTTACCACGTTACCAACCTCACGGCCACGTATTTTGGTCTTTCAGATGAAGAACCTGCGGCTCAACTCGAGCAGATAGCACCAGATGGGAAGATAAAGGTAAGAGTTTCTTTAGGCTCGAAATGTACTATTTTGAATAATCCTTGGAAATGCCGATAAGATGTTACGTACTCTAAAAATTAATGCAGCATCATCGTTAATCTACAACATCTGCCTGGACTTCCCTGCTTCACAGAGCTGGGTGTAAGAACTGGACACAGAAGGAGTTAAAATCATTAACTCTGGGTCATTAACTAGGAGAACAGTAGTCAATGTACATTTATGTGTGATTTCAATATTACCAAAACTCCTAAGGAAGTGGGAGGGAGCTGCTGGAAGACTTGGAAGGCACGTACCTGAACACTCAGCCTTGGCTGAAAGGCAGTTTATCATGTGTTTTTCCCTCAAAATTTCAGACTGGTTTTGTGGTTTGCTAATTCGTTTTCAACACCACCGTTAGGTGTTTGACTGTTATATCAGCTGTCATACTCTGATGGATTTTGTCAGTTTTCAGACCCCTAGCCTGCCAGCTGGCTGGAAATCCCTCCAGCTCATCTGCAGCTCCGGCGCTACACTGAGTTGTTTATATTCCAGCAAACTTCTGCTCACAGAGTCACAGCTTGTCATTCTCATTGCCTCTTGGTTAGCAGAGAAACCTCAACTTACAGAAATGGGTCAGAGAAAGAGAATACATGTTTTGAGTAGTACAGAATCCCTTGGAAGTGACCTCTGGAGATTATGTGGTGCCACCCCCCTGCTCCAGCAGGGTCACCCAGAGCAGGGGGCCCAGCAGCACAGTGTCCAGGTGCCTTTGGAATCTCTCCAGAGAAGGAGACTCCCCAAGCTCTCTGGGCAGCCTGGGCCAGGCTCCAACCCCACCCCCCCGAAGAAGTTTCTCTTTCTGTTCAGGTGGAACCTCCTGGGTTCCAGTTGGTGCCTGGTGCCCCTTGTCCTGGCGCTGGGTACCCCTGAGCAGAGTCTGGCCCCAGCCTCTTGACCCCGTGGGCCCTTGAGCTCTTGCTCAGCCTTGCTCAGCTCCCTTCTGGGGCTGCTCTTCTCCAGCTGAACAGCCCCAGGGCTCTCAGCCTTTCCTGGCCACACAGATGCTCCAGGCCCTTCAGCATCTTTGGAGCCTTTGCTGGACTCTCTCCAGTGGTTCCTTGTCTCTCTTGAACTGGAAAGCACAGAACTGGACCCAGT
>VWZK01009447.1:59163-151556 GCA_013396935.1 Baryphthengus martii
GGAGCGGTCCCCTCGCCAAGCCCGAGGCCGCCGCCGAGAGGAGGAAGCAGCGAGCGGCGGGACGCGGGACTCGGAGCTGCCCGGCCGCCGGCCGAGCCCCATCGGAGCATGTACTGACTCGCTGCCTCGGCTCGGAGCCATCCCTGCCGCCGGCGTGCGCCTTGCATGGTGTGGGGATACACGGTCTCGATAATAAATGATAGAGGATACAATGACTTTGCTGTCTCTGCTGGGTCGGATCATGCGTTACTTCTTGCTTAGACCGGAGACCCTGTTCTTGCTGTGCATCAGCCTGGCCCTGTGGAGTTATTTCTTCCACACGGATGAGGTGAAAACCATTGTTAAGTCCAGCAGGGACGCGGTGAAGATGGTGAAGGGCAAGGTGGCCGAGATCATGCAGAATGACAGGCTCGGGGGGCTAGACGTGCTGGATGCAGAGTTCTCCAAGACGTGGGAGTTCAAGAGCCACAACGTGGCTGTCTACTCCATCCAAGGCCGGAGGGATCACATGGAGGACAGGTTCGAAGTAATCACTGACCTGGTGAACAAGACTCACCCCTCTATCTTCGGGATATTTGATGGGCACGGAGGAGAGGCAAGTGCTCAACTGGAAAAATAAAATACAACCGAAAAAACAAAAGGGGGGGGAGGGGGAAGGGTGGTCACAGGACAAGGAATGGATGTGTTCTTGCCTGCCAGGTTTGTGCAGTTTGTCTTTGAGACAGTGTTTGTGGGGAGGGGGTTTTTCCTTGCGTCTTGGGAGGAGGGAGGGAATCTCTACAGGGATCTAGAGATGCTCCATTCCCTTCATCTGTCATTACCCCTTCCGTGATCAGATGTGTTCATAACCCCTCTGTCCTTTGCGGTAGTACAGGTTTAATTGAAGTAAAAGCCGTCGGAGGTGGCTCTTACGTGCGTGGAATGACGATGTTGAGCACGAACTCCCCGGAGTCATCTTTTGTTACGGGGAAGCGTGGCGTGATCCGATTTTGGCACGGGGCTGGTCTCCCCCTCCTCTCAGGAGCTGGGCCCATCAGCAGTGGTTAGACAGGAGTCCTCTTAAAGGCAGCCTTGAAGCTGGTGTGCTTAAAACGTGTCTTCGCAGTAATTCACTCCCGAGCGAGGAGCAGCGGGCGCTGAGAACGAGTGTCATGTTTGTGAATTGCAGGTAGTTTTTAAGTCCTTACAACTGTGCTGTCGTACTTGTCCCTTCTTTGCTAGAAAGCCAGAAACCCTTCATTTTGAAACTTTCTGGTGTTTAACCTCTGAACTTTTTTAGGCAGGGTGATTTAGACTGTGCTGTGTAATTAGCATTCCAGCTGGATGGGA
Organism: Baryphthengus martii; assembly: GCA_013396935.1. Taxonomy (NCBI): domain Eukaryota; kingdom Metazoa; phylum Chordata; class Aves; order Coraciiformes; family Momotidae; genus Baryphthengus; species Baryphthengus martii. The sequence continues at coordinate 60,493 of VWZK01009447.1, forward strand.
TGCTTCATTTATTTCAGATGACGAATGTTGAAACTATAGCTTCCTCTTCATTTAGGACTGTGGTGCTGCCATGTATAGCACAAAACATGTTTCATAACTGTGGCAAAGGACAAAGAATTTGTCCTTGTGTGACAAATTAGCTCTAGCAGCCGTTACGCTGGGCATGAGATAACCTGAGGGGTTTGGCTGGGGTGACTGGAGCTGGAGAGAAACGGGGAAGTTTTTCACCTAAGTGCTCCTGCTGAGGAGGGATAAGGCAGCGAGAGAGTGTGGGTGTTCTTCCAGCTGCTTTCACAGCTCAAGGAGTCCGAGTCCTTCCTAGAAAAGCTTTGGCAGTGACCAGACCCTAAGGGAGCACAGGGGTGGCAGCTGCTGCCCCTCTAGATCTGTAAGTGCTGCCTGAAAAATCCAGGCCTCGGGCACCGAATCAAAAAGCTGCTCTTCTGCTGCCTGCGTGGTTGTGAAGGGTGGGCAGGCGGGCGTCTGTCCTGCTGCTGTCTTGCAGTGTCTGTTCCCCTTTAAAACTCAGATATTCTGGATATTGAAAAATTCTCGTTGTGACCGAACCCTGTTTTCCTTTTTACGCCTAATTTCAACTGAGGCACAGCTCTGCCAGCTCCTCCTGGCATACTCATGCCACTTTGCTGACCCTTGGCCCTTGAGGAACGCAGACAGAAATGTGTGCATGTCATGGACTGGGACACGTCTTCTGCTGCAGGAACGTTAGCTCCCATCCGCTGATTTGGTGCGTCTGGCTCTTTTGTTTTCTGAGGCTTTGGATGGCAGGAGCGTGTGCTCTGCCTTCTTCCCTTTGTTTGAACTGACAGTTTTCCACGTCTGAGCTGATAAGCCAAAACAAGTTTGCAGGAATATCTGTGTCGTGTTTTTAAGCGGTGTTGCGAGGTTATTACGGAATGAAGTACGACCCACACACTCGGACCAGGGCGTTGTGAAAGGAGGATTGCATCTCCGAGCTGTACCTTGCTCTACACTTGACTGCAAACTCCATGTATTAAATAATCCCAAACTAACACGGGGAGGAACTAAATGGCGATGACTCACCCCACATATATATATTTTGTTTGGTTTGTTGTGGATCTTGGAATTACATCCGTAAAAGATACTGGTGATAATACTGGATCTGGGGCAAGCACGTTTGTCTTTGTATTCTGATTCTGCAGAGAGCTTGCTCTCAGTGATTCAGTGGCAAAGTCTGAGGTCTTTGTGTGAGGCCTGTCCTTTTGAAAGGTTTAGCAGATGTCTCTCCAAACCTTACGGAAGTTCATATTATAAAAATGTCTGTACCTAATAACTCTTCTTTATCTTCCTAATTAAATCCCCAGATGTTCTTAGTGGCCTTTACTCTTACAAAAATAGGCACCTAATCATTGGGGATGTAACTAGTTTCTAGTTCCAGATTTGCTGTAAAACTGATGAGAAGAGCATGAATCGCGTGCTGTGTGTGCCCACAGCAAAAAGTAAATCATGAAAAACAGATTTTCATCTAAGAGGGGTTTGTAGTTTTGAGTGGAAAAGAGTGGAGGAAGAAGAACAGCAAAACTTCATGCTCTTATTTAATCTCTAGTACATAATATTACATTTCAAGTCTCTATTTGAATCGATTTTCTGGATGTCTTATTTTTATTTCTTTCAAAAAGAGAAACGGCTCTGCGGAGCGCGTTACCTACATTTGTAAGCAAAGCCTTTGTCAAGATTAAATTTGCCGTATGGGCTCCCATTAAATTCCTTTATGTGTCTGTAAAGAACAAAGAACCGCTAATCTCTGGAGTTACGCGCGAAACAAACTGTTCTATATGGGGAAAACTTGTTTCTCCAAGCAGACAATACCACAAATGAGATGCTAGATGAATTCTTTCCAGCTTTATACAAGGGAGTGTGTCTCCATTAATTACTTCCTGCCGTATCGTGGTGAAGTGGAAGGCTAAAGGAGCGGGAGGCAAGTAATATCAATTACTCTGTAGTGCTGATTTATGAAGATTTCTGAGCTTTGCTTAAATACTGCCAACATTTTGCAGGAATTCTGCTTTTCTCTTATGTCGTTTCCTCTTCCATCTTACAATTTTAGCCTGCATGGCTTGGCAGCCATTTACCTAAATTTTGTGGCTGGCTCGATGAGAAGGCAATAAGCAAAAATAATGGTCAGGGCTCAGTGTTACAGCTAAGAATCTGGGGTGCTGCTGCAATTACTTGTGAAAGGCAGCAATATTTTTGAGCAAAAAGGACACGTGGTGTGGAGACCACTCATCCTTTCGTAAGAACTTTGTTTCTTGAAGACAGACTAATAACCATCATCACGCAGAACAGGTACAGGGTGAAGAAGCCAACTCAGAAAGCAAAGGTTCTGCCTGTTGTCTCACTGAGCGACTTTGGCCAAAGGAGTCTTCACGGTGGTCTAACCTAGAAGCAAAAGAAGAGAAGAAAATATTTGTCTGTTGTCTCATCAGCTTCTTTGTAAGGCTTGAAGATGGCTTGAGTGTTTTTTGGGTTTCGTATTTCTTTTTTTTATCCCCCTTTTTCTTTATTCAAAAGTTTTGGGGTTGTTTAGACTGGAAGATCGAGAATTGGCAAACTACAGAGATGATAAAAGACCTAACAACTATCTAGAAAGCTGAGCAAAGGAAAGGATGGATGCTTAATCAGAATGATTTAACTGTTTTAACTGGCATTAACTAAAGGGTTCTTTTCTCCCATATTTAAGGTTTAAGCACTCAGTTTAATGAGATCTTAGTAGTAGAGAAGAATAAAGTAGCTCAGCTACCATCTGCAGTTTTATGGTTATGGCTGTGTTGCGTATCATTGTTTTTTCCTAATCCTGTGAGGTGAAGCCTTTAAAAATAATTATAGTAATAGATGGTAGTTTATACGGTGCCTGTGCTTGTTGGAGGTCGTTAACGGATGTGGGTAACGATCGGGGGAATTAAAGCTCAGTAACTGTCTTGTGAAAAAAGGCCTGCTCTTCTTATTTCTCTCGGCCTCCTGAGCTAGGAACTTGGTGAGACTTGGCCCTTATGATCCATAGGGTTCCACAGGAGCATTTTGCACGGTACACGTGGTTTTCAGAGTGGCTGATATAGTGTTACAGGATGTGAAATACACCTTTTCATTTTTATTCGTGGCCTATGGGGAGCTTAACCCTGGAAGGAAGGAGTTTGCTGTCTAAGTGGCTGATGTTTGTAACCTTGTACCGAGTCCTGTCCTGCTTTGTGTGCCACAGGACTTTGAAATCAGCAGCACCAGCTGTTTGGCAGAAGTCTCTGGTTACTGATTAACTTACAAAGATGCTAAAAAAAAAAAAAAAAAAGGGAAAGGTCAGAAGATTACTGTGAGAGTCCTTAGGAGCGTTGTCTGAGACTATGGAAACGTGACTGCTGAGGTGAGGCCTGGAGGAGAGGGTACCGTGCCAGGTGCCTCTCAATGCACTGCTCTGCACTTGAAATCCCTCTACTCCACTCTGGTGAGACCCCACCTGGAGCACTGCATCCAGTTCTGGAGCCCCTATTCCAAGAAAGATCTGGACGTGCTGGAAGGTGGCCAGAGAAGGGCCATGAGGATGATCAGAGGGCTGGAGCACCTCTGCTATAGAGACAGGCTGAGAGAGTTGGGGTTATTCAGTCTGGAGAAGAGAAGGCTGCCAGGAGACCTTCTGTGGCCTTCCAGGATCTGAAGGGGGCTACAAGAAAGCTGGGGAGGGACTTTTTAGGATGTGGGGTAGTGATAGGACAAGGGGAATGGATCCAAACTAGAGGAGGGGAGATTCAGATTGGATGTTAGGAAGAAGTTCTTCCCCAGGAGGGTGGTGAGATCCTGGCACAGGTTGCCCAGAGAGGTGGTGGAAGCCCCATCCCTGGAAGTTTTGAAGTCCAGGCTGGATTGGGCTCTGGGCAACCTGCTCTAGTGGGAGGTGTCCCTGCCCATGGCAGGGGGGTTGGAACTCGATGATCTTCCAGGTCCCTTCCAACCCTGACAATTCTATGATTCTATACTCGAAAGTCTGAGGAGTTCCTCTGATTCATGGGGCTGAACTTACCGTCATCTTCAGGCCCACCGCATGAGGTTAGGTTGAGAAGGGAACTCGGTGAAGGCAAAAGGCTCAGCTCCCCTGAATTTACCAAAGGCAGCTGGAAATCGTACTGTCGGAGTAGGCCGGAGTGTCCCATCTGCTTGTGTTCACACCACTTAACAGGGTTTTCAACCCCTTTGCAAGGTGGTGACCTAAACTCACCTGGGTGCAGGCTGTGTTGGGGTGATGGGCATCTTTACAGCCTTTGACAGGAGGAAATCCATTCCATTTAATTGGAGATAGTTAGAAGATAATGATTGCCTTCCACCAAATGTGAACTAACAGGCTACTATTTATATTTTCATGATCCTTGTATTTTTTTTCTTGGTTCCTGATCCTAATAGCAGAAGGTGTTGATACTGTATTGAAAGAAGAGAAAACTAACAATTTGGGTGAGTTGTTTTTTTTTAAATTAATCCATCTCTGCTAATTCTAATTCAAACCCTGCTCCTCTGGTACTGAGCTACGTAAGCAAACTTAGCGCTGAAAATTTCTCTCTCGTACTTTTGAGGAAAGGCCATTAGGGATTAATGGCTTGAGATTTTATAAAAGATGAGAATAAATCAAACAACAGCTTTGAGCTTTTATGGATGTTATGGCCTCGTTGTAAGGTAAAATCTTTGAGGCTTTGCAGTTTTTAAAAAAGAAACTGCTGGGATGGTTTGCCTTTTATAGTCATTTCCTGCAGTTTCTAATCTGCAATCCTCTGTGAAGTGCCTAAATCTTTGAATAAATATTTAGGTAGGTGAGGTCATGGTGATATGCAAGTCTTAAATTTGCTTATAAGTTCCACACAGTGGCCTAAAATATAGGTCAAAATGATAGATAGGAATATTTCTGTCGTTCTGTTTAGAGTATCCAAGTTTTGATTCTTGGATATCATGTTACAGGTTTGATTTTTCACCCAACAAAATGACTTTTATTTGATTTTTAGCTCTCCACTCTATGCTCATTTGCTGTACAAAACTGTGCCTTAAAATCGATTAAAGTGGTGTAAAAATATGTAATTGGAAGTAGGGCCTCTTATCGCTGCCGTTCACAGCTGTATCATTGGGTGTAGAATTGAGTCTTTTTCAATTTTTATAAAACTCAGAAAGTCAATTAATTTTCAACGTCGTCTGCCGGCTTAGCTCGGATCGGTGCTTCCACGTTCGGGCACGCGGGTGGCCAACCAAGTGCCGCTGGTTTAATGAAATCAATTTGGATTTTTAGATGCTTTTAGATGAGGGAAAGTCAAATTGCAGTTTCTCCGTGAACTTGAGTCCCTCGGACGGCGCTGGGGAAAGCGTTTGTGTGCGTGCTCTGGCTGCCGGGGCGATGCTCAGCAGCTCGCCCAGCGCTGTCCGTGGCGAGGGTATTTCACAGCCACCCACCAGGACCTTGTTCGGACCCCAGCTGGCAGAGTGCTGGATGCATTTTAACTTGATACCCAGCAGGAGCACGTCCTTAGATCCATAAACAATCTCTAAAGATGGATCAGGGCTCCGAAATGAGCAGCATCTGAGGTGCAGGAGTCTGAACCCTGAGCCCAACTTGGCATCTGGATGAATTTCACAACCAGGTAGAAGGGGGCTGAGGCTGCCCAGGTGCCTCCTACTGTAGTCATAGGCAAGACTGAGTTGGCTTCTGTGTTTGCCACCGAGAAGATCTTTTAGCTGCACTGCTGGCTGCCACCCAGTAGGCGTTGAGTGGTCGGGACACATGTCATTCCAGGCTCTGATATGAGGGATGGGCCCCTCTGTTGTGAGAGGGCCATCCAGGAGGGGAGGCCAGGCCAAGCACACCCCGAAATGCTGAGAACTAAAGTAGAAATGTGAAACAGCTGCCATTTAAGTGGTGATTAGAGGGTGAAGATAAAAGGCCAGTAGAGCTCCTTATTGAGAGGTGCTGCTACTGGAGGGGTTGGTGAGAAGGAGTCTTGTAGAGTCTGAGATAACAGATTGAGTAATGTGTTTTTCTGACATTTGTCTTGTTGGTCTTTTCATTGTTATGCTGGGATATGGGGCAGGGTTGGTTTCTCCCTATGTTGTCATATTTTTGGCTCAATTTGCCTTTTCTTCCATTGTGTCACCCGCAGCGAGCAGGTTTATTGCTTCCTTGGTTCCCCCCGTTGTTGGCCATGCTATGTCATTTCTGGGGTCCGTAGAAACAGATGATAAAACCTGTGTATGTTTTTGTGTATGCTTTCTGTTGATGGCTGCGTCCTCTTTGCTGGTGGGCCATGTAACTGCCAAAACAGCAGCTTAAATTACTTGAAAATGTGCTAGTTTGTGCTACTGGTACTGCTCACCCCACAGTGCAGGCAATGCTGAAGGCCTCTGAGGTAGTCCTGCTTAACCCAGTAATAATCAACAATTTGAAAGACAGTTTTGGGGCAGCAGGATTTTGATTGACTCTATTTTGTCAGAAACTTGGACATTTTTATGTGTAGTAGTGTGAGAGAGAAAGAAAATTCCAGTTCTTCTAACAAGTTAGTTAAAACAGCAGATTGCTCCTAGCGCTGTCTTGAGTGTCATGCCCTCGGTAGCTCTTTTGGACCAGAGTAGTATTTCTCCTTCTACCTTGTTGTTACACATCCCAATATTTATGGTGTAAATTGTTCCTTAAACTGGAGTTTTGGCTTCTGGCAGTTTCGCTTTTTAAACAAACTCCTGGCATATGGCCACTTTCTTTTGCTGCTGTCTAGATTTTGCTGGTGGCTACAGTTTTCTCCAGCAGTCTCAGCCCTGTGGGAAGGCCCCATACCTATTGCTGGCTTCCCACACTCTGGATCTAGCACCTCTGAATTTTCTCTTGCTCTCGGGGCTCTTCAGCTCCATCCCTGTTCACCAGGCCCACCAAATGTGCTTCCTCAGCACACAGGTATTGTCTTCCCAGAACCGAAACTGCTCTTTGCCCCCAGCCTCAGGACCCTTTGGACAGCCTTATCTCCTTGGAAAAGGTCACGAGTGAGATCAGTCAAGTTTTGTCACCCAGAAAGGTGATCCAAAGGTGTCTGGCAATAATGTTCCTTGGGTCTTAAGGTTCAGGGCTTGTGGATTGCTTGAAGCACAGCAGAGAGATGGATAGATCCGTACAAAAGGAACAGAATGTTTATATGCTCCTTCTGTAGTGCTCTCTGCTTTGAATTATGCCCTTGAAAGGAGACTTCCCAAAACTAATTGAAGGGCAGCAGCTGCTCTAATTACGCACAGAGAGTCATCCGCTTCCAGCTCCTCTTCTTTACCGTAATATTTGTTAAAACCTTACAGTTTAAGCAAACTCACCCACCCTTTGAACCCTACTGCCATCCTCTCTACTCAGCACCCAGCGGAACAAGCCTGCTCAGCCCCATTCCCATGTCCCCTGCTCTCCAGGCAGTTTTGTGACCTCGCTTTTGGACCTGAGCATCCCATGAACCTTACACCTTCTGTCAGTGTTTGCTTTATCATCAACGTTCATCACCTAGATACCAGTCCAGCTGGACAGACCAGTTTCTCTGGCTCACGGCCAGCCCAAAGAGATCTTCCATGGAAGAGAAGGTCATGAAGATTTAGTGACCCTTGGTCTTTATTAGCCCTGGAGAGTTTCAGTTCACCCTGAAGGTAAGGAGACAACTAAGCTGACAGATTAGGCAAAGCCAAAAGTTTCGGTCCTGACAAAGATTCACACGCAGATCTCCAGACCGTTCTCAGTTGTGCGCAGAACTGGTAGATGCAACGACTTGGAGAGTTTCTTCTGTGCTTTTACTCCTGTTGTTTAGCTCGTGCTCACCGCCTCAGCGAGTGGTTTTATTAACGTGGTTTAAAACTTACTGCCAAGTGGAGAGATTTCATTTGAAAGCAGTGTAGCTTCAAAAAGAAAAAAGTAAATTTCCTGACAGTTTACAAGAAAAAAGGTTTGTAGGTGCCAGAGTAATAATGAATGCTTCAGTCAGGGTAAGCAGAGGAGGCTGAGGAGAGTGTGTAAAGTGTAGTTTAAGTAACCACCCATTTCATAGAATTCTAGATTGGTTTGAGTTGGAAGGGACCTTTGAAGGTCCTCCAGTCCAACCCCCCTGCAGGGAGCAGGGACATCTGCAACTCGAGCAGGTTGCTCAGAGCCCCATCCAACCTCCCCTGGGATGGGGCCAGGGATGGGGCAGCCACCACCTCTTGGGGCAACCTCGTCCAGGCTCTCACTACCCTCACTGTCAATAATTTCTCCCTTCTCTCCAGTCTCAATCTCCCTCTTTTAATTCAAACCCATCCTCCCTTGTCCTGTCCCGACCAGGCCCCGTTAAAAAGTCTGTCCCCATCTTTCTGACAGGCCCTTTTATGCCGTGGGACCTGATATTTAGATGGCAGAGCTGTATCTGATCTGCTACGAGTGATTTATCTTGATCACATTCAAGAAATGCAAAGACCAGAAGGTACTTGCGAGGACTGGGCTTTCGGGTCTAGAGGAATTCGCAGGCCGTAAAATTCTCTGAATGGGCAAATCCACCTTTCTTTCTGCTCTTGTAGAAAAAGTCGTTCCAGAAGAGGAGCTGTCGGGGGGTTACATCGGGCACTGAGCTGGGACAGGGGCCGGGGCTCCGAGAGGAGCGGTATCCGAGTTATCCTGTGCTAAGTGAACGAGGGGAGAGGAGGAAGCCTCGTCCTTCCGTTGGGTGCCGTCAGGACTTTGTGAGCACGGCGTGGCAGCGCGGAGGGCCCAGCCTGCTGCTCCAAATCGATTACGATGCTGAAACGTTGCCGGCTCTCATCAGCTCCGACCTTGTCTGATCCACAGCTGTGGGAGCAGCTGACATCTCCAGCCAGACAATCAAAGGACGTGTTTTAACTGCTAAACCACAATGCAATTATCCGTAGCGCGTCCTGTCGGCCGACCTCAAAGCTCCCCTGGAGAAATGAACGTTTCTTTGCGTTTACTTTCGGCGCTAAAATGTTATCCCTTTGCAGATTTTCTCATTGTCATAAATCTGGAAGAGGCTTATTTATTTAGTTAGTTAGGGTTTTTTTCCCCAGATTCCCTTCAGGGGTAAACATTTGATTTTATTAACTTCTGTTATAATAGCTGAAACTGTCATACCGTGCTGCTTTCAATCAATACGCTTTTTAATGTCATAAATCTCTTTACTTTTTCCTTCACCACCAGATAGAAAACTGCTGGAGGGCACGAAACATTTCTTCTGATAAGTGCAAGTGCGTGGCCCATAATAGAGCTCTCTGGTGTGCCACAGCTCGCTGCTGCTTCTTTAAACTTGCATTTCAGATGGGAATGTGATTTATTCGCAGGTAATCGACACACGGACCGCACCGCAGAATTGCCTAAACCTTCCCCGAAGTGTATTTTTCCTCCAAACGCACACTGAAGCGGAGATGTTGAAATATCTGATTGTGATCAGCATTAAATAAATGCTGATCCAAGGCTGAGCGCTTCAGGGATGGAAATGTAGCGTGGGAGTGGGAGGAAGGGGAGGACAAAACATGCTTGTCTCCTTACTTTCCTTTATGTTTATACCCCTGAGCTTTCCTGCATTCGATTGTGTATGGGGGTTTTTTCCTACTTTTTTCTTGCCTTTATTTTTATTTGATTATTTATCACTTAAGTCTTTTTAGAGATGTGTGGGACACTGTGTAGGATGTAGAAGGTGATTTTAATGTGGGGTTGTTGTGGTTTGTTTTTGTTTTTAATGTGCTGTCTATGGAATGTGGTTCCAGTGGGTTTATTTCTGTTAGAGGAGCAGGAAGATTGGAGAAGGGTCTGGAGGATGTCCCTGAGCAAAGCCAGTGTTTTTTATCAGATGTTTTCTCCTGATCAGACTAAGTTTGGCCCTTTATTGGCACAGAAGAAAAGGGAAATCACACAGGGAGAGGTAGGACTGTAACTACAGAGCAGGGAAAAATGATCTCTAGTTCCCAAGGAGGAGAGAAGCAGCAACACCGGGAGGAAGGAGACAATCTCATTTCCCCAGAGCGGTGTTAACTGGGAGACACCAAACCGAGTGCCATCCTACGTAGGACTGCAGTTCCTATAGATGGTTGTTACAGCTCCTGTTCTCCTTTAAGTGAGATTAAAGCAGCTTTTGTTTGTGAAAGGCCTGTGATAACCATCAGCTGGGGCTGGGCTCCCAGTGCTCAGCACACCTGATGCTGATGGAAGGATGGAGCCCACCTGTCCGTGGGCAGGATGCTGCTGGGATTCCCACTGCAGACGGGTGCTTGGAGGTGCACTTCACTCTCCACCATCATGAGGAAAATAAATTTTTACTAATGGCTCAAGGGGAAAAAAAAGCTATTGCTCCCTTTGCTAGCCAGGTGATTGAAAGGAACCAGTTTTCTTACTGGAATATGAAGGCCCAGGGGCTCCAGTCCAGGAAGGAGGGTGAGAGCGATGAGAAGAAGAGCTTGCAACCGAAAGACCAAAATGTGAGTAAGAGGAGAAAAGGGTGTGTAGTTTTTGCATCGTAGCTGGCTCTCATTTTACATTGCTGCAAGACCGGGTGTATTTAATAACAAACTGTCGCAGCACAGTCACCAGGCAGCAGTCGGAAAACTACAGTCCTTTTCCGTGTCCTATTGTTTATACCCTGCCTGAGATCTGAACCCCGGAGAGGTCTGGGTGAGGCTGATTTCTGTGCTTCAGGGTGGGTCTTGTTTTCTCCGTCTCTGTGCGTGTTTGGGAGAAAGCGGGGGCACGAGCGTGCCTTTTGGCAGCGCCGCTCGACGGCTCCTGCCGGGGCACTGACACTTTGGTGCCTCTGGATGCTCTGAAAACTAAACTTTGCCCTCTTTGTTTGGGCCGCCGCTCTCTGCTTCGCTGGCACAGCCCCGCGCTCCTTATTGCTCGGGACTCGGGGAACAAAAGGTAGGAGCAGCTGCCTGTTTCCCGCTGCCAACTGGCATCGGCGTGTCGCGCTGGGGCTCCGAGCAGCCCCTCTTCTTGCTTGTGTCTCCTGCAGAAATAGTGCCAGGAGGTGCAAAGAGTTGGTCACGGTGGGCTTTTTCGTTTTGCAGGATGTTTTGTTGCTTTCATAGAAAACACATCACAGAAATTGGGGTGTTTGGTTTTTTTTTTAAAGAGGGACTTGCTTTACAACTGCTGTTTGAGTTGGAAGGCAAAGCAGAGCGACTGAATTCTCTCTGGATGAAAGATGCAGAAAAGATTTGTAATTGTTGGCAATTAGAAAATTGTTGCTGAGGTTAATGGTGGTATTATTTTTAACTTTGAGGGCAGGAGCAATCTCCTGCCTCCAGGATGGAATTAGTTCAATCAGCGCTTTAAATAAGCACTTTCTGGGGTGGTTTCAATTGACAAACAGTTAAATAATCTACCTGAATTCCTTTTTTTTTTTTTTTGCTTTGATATTTATTTTAGCAGTTATATCCTGATATACTCATTCACATGAATTGTATTTTGTATTGTTTCTGTAAAGGAGAATGGTATTTGCTATCAATTTTTTCTTTGGTGATCTTTTCTGGCCCTGTGTTTGTGTGGATGTTGTAACTGTGAACAAAAGCAGAACAAAAAAAACAACCTAAGAGACCAAGTAATGCATTTGCATTTAATAGAAGTTAGTGAATGATTTGCATCTGGCACTAATTGTACACATTTTAAGTCTCTGGAGGGTGAATCAATTTGAGATTTTTGAGGTCAGTTTTGTGGTGGAAGTCATCTTAGGAAGCGTCTCTTCCTGGGACCTGGACTTGGTGCCCAGATTGTCCATGATGAAGGCAGATACTGTCTCCTCAGGCTTCTGTTCTAATTGAATTAGAGCAGGACAGACGAGAATTTGGAGGTAATTCTACCTGATGAAGCTCACCTACTACCTTGTTAAAGAGAATGATCACAAGGGAGTCAATAATTTCAAAACCCCCACATTTGTTGCTGCTCAGGAGACCCCCCTATCCTGTGAGTACTGGTGTCCTCAGCTACACCTGCTCCAAGGCTCTGTCCTCCTGGCTCTGGTAGGAGGTGATACCTTGATATCACCAGTTCAGTAACTATTCCTATTCAACCTTCAGCGACAAACCTGTGTTGGTTCTCATCTATTATTTTAATTAGTTATCTCCTGAAGAAGATAGGTGATATTCTCAGCCTTTGAGCTCTAAATGCTATCAGTTTAATTTTTAAATAATCTGTTTGTGTCAAAAAAGCAACTTCTGTCTAACTTACCTGCCTTCCCGTAAGGAACAGTTCACTCAGAGCATCTCTTGGGCCGCGTTGGCTTTTGCACCCCATGCTTTCCAGTGGCCCGAGTCGGAGTCTGTATATTCCGAAACGTTCCCGTAACCCTTCCAGACTGGCAGTTGAGAGAGCTGCTTGTAATCAACGATAAACAAGGTGAGGATGCTGCGGCAGAGGAGCCAAAAGAAAGTGTCTCCAGCTGCAGGCTGGAGGGAGTTGGTTCCAATGTAGGTTTTAAAAGCTTTTTTGGCAGGCGGGTTGTGCGTCTCTTATTAAGGAAAAGCCTGCCTCTGAAGGGAGAGGAAAAGCATGTTGATGAATAATATGAAAAGGCCGTAACCTCAAACCTATTACAGTGAAGAGACATATTTTTACTGGAATGGTTTGTTACTGAGTTTCCCAGCACTCCCAGTTGGTGGGAGAGCTAAATACAGTTTCAGTGACAAACACTGTTTAATTGAGGTTGATTTGTTTTGTTTGTGGTTTGCTTTTTTTTGGTTTTTGTTTTTTTTGTAATATCCAAATGGAAAATGTGGCATTTTGTCTGTCATGGGGACTTTGAGTCCACCTTGCTGTGCTTCTGGTTCAAAGTATTTCAGAAGTGCGTCAGGAAAACATTTTATACCTCTCTGAGCAGGTGTTTTCAGATCATTTTACAGGCTTAAATTTCTGCTGGCGTCCCTTGGCCGATCTGATACAAGTCAGTAACACAACTGAAAATAGAAGTTTATATCCCCACTCTCCTCCTCTCCCAGGTGGAACTGCTTCTTGTTTTTTTTCTCTCTATCAGACCCCGACATCATTAACTGTGTGCCTTCTGCAACTGACTGTAACACCATCACCTCCCTGCTGGGTTTTGCAGCCTTTAGTTCCTTTTCTTACAGCAGTTATTGAAAAGTAATGACACCAGAGACCCAGAGGCATCACTCCTTAGTTCACATGGGTCCCATGGATCTTAGCGGTCGTCTTTCACACCGAAAGAGCGTTACTGGTGCGTCCCTCTCGCTCGTTTGAACCTGGGGCAAGTGTTGTGCTACTGCTTGTCATGCTGTAAACCAATTATTTCAACATTTTGTTGTGAAATAGAATCTGGTTTCAAAAACGGCAAAGCATGAGGGAGCAGCTGGCCAGCTGGCCGACGTAGGTGGTCACTGACCGACTTGGTGGGACTTGCCAAGGGTGAGGAGCAAATCACAGCTGGTTTCTGAACAGCTGAAACTTGCTGTCGATGTCGTGAACTCCTCGCACACGTGGCCTGTGTGTCTGGTGCTTCATCAGACATTTCTGGAGCTGGAAAGGTCTGCCTGACCCTTCCAGGAGACCCAAGCACCACAACCAATGAACTGAATTAACCCCCAGAGCTTCCAGCCCTTCTCAGTGGTGCTGTGCAGGGGTAGAAGCTGAATATCATCCCCATGCTCACCTGCTTCTCTGGAAGGGGCGCTTGGTGTTCCTTTTCTTGGCCGACAAGAGGCTTTCTGTGTAGGGAGCTGATGGCAAAGCTTGAAAACTCGAAGCAATTTGTCCCCTCTTGAGCAACGTAAAGGAGAGAGTTATGGCCAGTGATCTATTGCTTGAGCTTTAACTGCTGCAGGTGTTGCAGTGGAGGTTCCTGGGGCAAGACTCGCTCTTCTCCCTAATTTTCTGGTGTTGAGCGCTAAAAAAAAAAATTCCCCGAAAGACTAAAAATCTTCTGGAAGCTTTTGATCCAAGACACCAACTTCTAAGAGGCTGGGGATGTGAACACAGGAGCAGTGTGGAGGCTGGAAGTGAGGATGGGTAGTATTTTCTGGTTTAAATAAGGAAAGAAAAAATTAGGGAACATAGGGGATTTTTATTCTTTTCGTGAAAATGCCTCAGAAGATCTAGTTAAGTGGTTTTGACTTTCAAAGTTATGTTAATAAAACATTTCAGAGCTCCTGATCTTCCTTGAATTCAAGTGCCGTATCGCAAGGAAATTGCCCTTAGTAGTGAGAGGTGTTTCAAGGTGAAGAGAGATCAGCTGGGAACAACAAAAGGAAATTAAATGTATTAACCTAAAACTTGCATCTTGACTCCACAGCTCTGCAAAGAACCTGTGGGCTTTCTTTTTGTGCAGCAAGAACTGATGAGATACACCCCCCATCCCTAAAAAAAATCAAAGCAAAAACCAGATGATGAGCAAAAAGGAGCAAATGTTTTTAGCTGGTGTGTATCTGTGGATTCTTGTGTCCTGAGGAGCAGGATGGGCTTATCTGCCTGGGGTGTCCCTCCCGTGCCTGTCAGGTACCTGGGGATCTGGGGCACGTACCTGGAAGGGGAGGAGTTAAGTGCTGCCTTTCTTAGCCCTGCCTTCCTCCTTCACTGGCAGAATGTGTGACCTTGTGGGATGCTGTTTGCAGCGTAAAAAAGAGCTTGACTTCTTAATTTATCAGAGAATAGAAGCTGAAGATCTCCTCGGTCCAGAGTGAGATTTGAGGGGAAGTTTAAAGAATGAAAGCGAAATGAGTCAAGTCTTTTCCCTTTCTTTAGATACAAAACCAGAATCCATTTGTCTGTCTCTTGATTTGTTTTGGTAAAGATAAGAAAACGAAAACCGAAAGGAGGATGAAGAGGGATCCATACACTGAAGTGACTTAGGGAAGTTGGCTTTGTTGTGCGCTCGTGTGATAGGAATAATCCTGGAGCTCCTCAGGAAGGCCACCACCAGCCCAGCCCAAAGCAGTGCAACGTGAAAATACCTGTGTGCGTGGGCAGCCGTCAAGAGAAGTTTCTGAGGTCTCTTAGATAGTCGTCTCTTGTTTCCAGTTGCATAGTTTGCAAAGCTCTTGGTAGAAGAGCTGCTTGTTATTTGGGACAGAAGTGAAGGAGAATCGGCCACACCGTGAGCAAGAGTTGCAGAAAGCCGGCCCCGAGTCGGGGCAAAGAGCGCCTTGTAGAGAAGCTCGAGGCTGTAGTGGATTTAACGTTCATTTTAAATCTTTCATAAGAAGACGAGAAATATTATGAGAGTACCCACAGCTCTGTCAGGCTTTTTGGAGACTAAGACATCCCTGTACCACCAACACCCCCATGACTGGGCTGGGTGTGAGCTTGTTGGAACTACCTTGAGCACCACGAGTTGTGTCGCTGCTGCGGCACCGAGGCCAAGTAACGATGAGTAAAGTCGCCCCGTGTGGGTCTCCCATCTTCCAACGGCCACGCACCAGCGACGTGCAAAGAAGCTGTTTAAAATTAGCCCTCCCAGCACACTGCTATAGATTATCTTTGGTATAAATAGATTTGCTGCTGTCTCCACCAGACCTGCTGAACTCCTCTTCGTTTTTTCCCAGCAACAGAGTTGAAATGTTTAACTGCTGAAATGAAATATTTATTAACTGGTGCGGGATTTAATACTTGGAGTTTGTGCTTGAAACCAGATCCTCGTTCATTTGGGTGGAATTGGGGTTTCTGGCTAGTAAGAGAAGATGGAAGTGCTGGTTTAGATTCTGCTGTATGAGCAAATTGAGTACAAAGTACTCATTCTATGGATATTAGATTTTGATATTTTATAGACAGCTTCTTAAGCGCAGGCTTTAAATCCTCACCTCCTCTCTTGAAAAACTGCATTCCGGTCTGAACGTGACAGTCTGCATTTAGGTGGGTTTCAAAACATGGCTTGGGAAGCTTGCAAAGCATTAGCTGGTGTTATACCTGCTTATCATCAGTTAGTAATGCCCCTAGTTTTTCTGAACAAAAAAATTTGCCTCCATACCTCACGTAAGGAATCGAGCGTGGGGAGAAACTTTCCGCGTGCTTGGTCACGGCCCGTACATAAACAGTTGGAGCTCAGGCTCCAATGTGATTGTGTCTTTTGAAGTTGAAAGCAGATAATAACCATGAAGTTCTCATAACTTGAAAGTTTATTTCATAAGGGTTTATTAACAGCTAAAAGAGGTCGTCTTTAAAATGCAGCCTGTTCTTAGGTGTATATATGGTTCAGGTCAGCGATGGTTTTTTTTCATTGCTTAGAAATATCCAGTTTGCCCCTAATTTGGCTGTAGGAGACGGTCAGCCTGTAATCCTTACTGTAGCCATGCCCCCTGGATTTAACAAAGGAGGAGATGGAAGAGTTTCTTGGAGTAGCTTTTTGTTCCCACTTCAGAAAAGTTGCTTAAAACTGCCCTAAAAGTGAAGTTCATAAATTTTTGAAATTACCCATACAGTAAAAATTGTAGATTTATGTTGGCTGAATAATTCATCGCTCCCTGCTTGTAATCCTGATGCGACTGCTGCCTTTCCTGCTGCAGATTAAAGTTCTCCAGGCTTCTTTAGTTGCAAGGCATTCATCTAGATGAAGTGGAAACAGAACTTTGAGGCCAAAAAAGGCAAGATTGAGCGTGTGCAAGTATGTAAGGAGGGAGATGGGGAAGAGCAAAAAGAGGTTAAGAACTGCAGCCTTGTGCAGCTGTATCAAATTCATTTCTGCTTTTTGTTAGGATGTCCAGGACTATTAGTCTATCTTCTTGTGATTCTCCCAGATGGTGTTTTTAGCCCTTCTTTGGCTGACAGGAGATGACTGGAATGACAACTATTTCTTACGTCAGGGGAACGCCTCGGGTGGACAGCGGTCTTGCTCTGCGGGAACTTGTTCAAAGACTGTTGACCTAATGTGTGCTCATACAGGAAAACAAGAGGCTGTGAAACGTGTAAAGTATGAGAGAACACTCAATTAACAAAGTTTTTTTCCACATTAATTCCATTTTATTCCATTGTATCAGCACCAGTATGGCCAAGAGGACTAGGGCAGGGATTGTCCCCCAGGACTGGGCACTGGGGAGGCCACCCCTCGAATCCTGGGTCAATTTTGGGCCCCTCGCTCCCAGCAGGACCTTGAAGGGTTGGAGCGTGACCAGAGAAGGGCGATGGAGCTGGAGAAGGGTCTAGAGCAGGAGTCTGGTGAGGAGCGGCTGGGGGAGCTGGGCTTGTTCAGCCTGAGAAAAGGAGCCTTAGGGGAGATCTTCTGGCTCTCCACAACTCCCTGACATTCAGGAGCTTGGAGCCAGGGGGGTCGGGCTCTGCTCCCAAGGAACAAGTGCCAGGACAAGAGGAATTGGCCTCAAATTGCCCCAGGAGGGGTTTAGGTTGGATACTAGGAAAAAAACTTTTCCCCTTTGGAGTTGTCCAGGCCTGTGCCAGGCTGCCCAGGGCAGGGCTGGAGTCCCCCTGCTCCCTGGAGGGGTTTCCAAGGCGTGGAGATGTGGTGCTGAGGGACAGGGCTCAGGGGGGCCCTGGCAGGGATGGGTTAAATGGTGCAGCCAGTGCGCTTCTGGTTGGAAGACTCCTCTGTGCTGAAGTTGAGGGTTTGAGCGTTACCTATTTCTAGGTGATAAAAAAATCTACGCTGGGTGGTTAGAGATGCAGATGTGGCAGAAATCAGAGTCAGCACCATGAAGAGAGCTCTGAGAGCCCTTTGCCTTTCAGGTGCTCTCTGAGAAGGAGAAACACTTGCACCAGGAATATTTTTATACCAGCAGAATAAAAAAAGTCTTAATATTTCTGAATTTTCCTGTTAAAACATTTATCAGAAATCATTACAAAACCTCTAATATGGCAAATAGGTGTATTTTGGTGGCTCTTTTAGTGGAGTATGTTAAAGCTTCTTTAAAAAAGAAGAATGAAAAACCAGTTCTGGTGGAACATTTCAGTGACTGGACGCCGTGTAAGAAGCACTAATCTCTGTGAGTAATAGCAGCTAAAGTTAGAGCAGGTATCATCAGGAAATTTGCCATATGTACAGCTTCCTGCTCAGGATTTAGAGTCACAGAGTAGGTTTCGTTCCAAGCTCGTCAAAAATAGCTCTCACCAGTCTTGCACAGCCTGTAGCCTGCATTTTCTTAAGGCTCATCTATATGCAGAGGTTCCAGTAGATTGACATTTAATTTATTTGCACTAAATTACTTTGCATCAACGTACAGGTCCTACAAATCCTCTGGCGTAGGCCGTCCCGTTTCACCCTTGGAGCTGCCTCCTGCCTGCCTTGTTTGCTGCTTTTGCTCGGCGCTCGAAGCGCTGCAGTTAAAAGTTTTCTGTCTCGCTCTTTGATTTAACTCTCCGTGGATTCTGCTTCCTTCACAGCCTCGCTGTGCTAAAAAAAAACAACACCAAAACTAAAAAGGGGGCACTCCTAATTCCACAGTCCCCCCCGGGTCCTGTCCTAATAAAACCCCGGCTCCTCGTCGGCCGATGGAACGGGAATGAGGTTGGTTTGTGCAGCGAGGTTGGTGGCACCTCTCTGAGCACAGGGATTTGAGCTTTTGGAGGGGTTTGCTTTTGTTGTTTGCAGCCTGTTCTGTCGGAGCAAACAAAAGAGCAAGCGAAATAAAACCCTGCGGAGCTTCTCCGCTGAAGTGAGAGTGTTTTTGCTAACAAGCTCTTCTAGCCCAGGAAATCACCTAGAGCCACCCAGCTCCTCCCAAGCTGCCACTGAGGTGGGACCCAGGCGAGTACAGGCGGTTCAAGGGAGCACCTTCCTCAGGCTCCACCAACTGCAGCTCCTCTCCTGGGCCACAGCACCCGGCTGGGCTCCTGCTCAGAGCTGCTTTGCTCTAAACTAGAAAATACCTTTGTTCCAGAGGGGCGACTGAGACACCAAAGATGGGTTTTGATCCTCACCCAGGTGTCTGTTTGGCAGCTCTTCTGCTCAACAGTGAGTTGCTTTGCAGAAGGAACCAGGATGTGGGTTTGGGGCGTCAAGCTGCTCGAAAAGAAGCCATTTCCTCTCGCTGCTGCCCTGACTCCTCGCTGGCTGTCAGGGCCTACTTCAGGCAGCTAAAGTGGTAGAAGCTGGGTTTTTTCCAGTTGAGATCTCCAGCCCTGGAGCCAGCAGGAAGGGAGGAGAGGGAACTCGGGGCAGGGACTGCGGTTTAGCTGGGTTTCAATGCACAGTCGTCGTAGTTTCACTTGTTTTCTGTGTAAATGTGACATAAAGAACCTGTTTTTCCTTGCAAGGGCAGCGCCTCAGGTTCAGCTCCTTGAGACAATCTTCAGCTAGTTCTGTGACTCACTCTCTGCTGTTTCCCACCCTCCCCAATCTCGCCATGTGGTTTTTACCCTGGTGTCTCATTAGAAATATTTCTCCTGTTCCTTTTCAAACCCTTCACTCCCTCCAAAGATTAGCTTGGCTCCTCCAGCCCTGGCATCGCGAGTATCCGCTGCTGCTGACCCCTTGCTATATTTTATTTTTTTTTTCTTTGTGTGTCTGCTTTAGGACATTAAACCGCTCGCAGGGTCGAGTCAGCCTGGGAAGCTCTGGGAGAAATAATTGATTCTTTAGAACTGTTGCCGAGGTGTGGGAGACGAGCAGGGCCGCTTTTCTGCGGGGCGCTTTTTAATCCGGCAGCGAGCGGCAGAAACCAGCCATAGTTCACGTCTCTCAAAAAATTCTATTTTGTGGGAAGAAGGCAGGAGAGGTACCGAAGGTGGTGTTTGTGTGCGCGGCCGTCGCGCTGGGCTGCGATGAATTACTCGTCCCTGAGCTGATAAACTGTTACTGCGGATTTAAAAGTGCTTCATAATACGGGAGGCATAGTAGAGCCAGAGCAAATCTCCCCAAAGGCTCTATTAATATTCATTACAGACTTAACAGCGTTACGAGGCCCCAAAACTGACGTGAGAGAGAGGGAAAGAAACTTTGTGGGGGTTGAAGCCGAGGACTCTCTGATCTAAAAGTAGCTGCTGCACTTTTGGAGCTGAAGAATCTTGGCAGCAGGAGTACCAGCGCTTCTCTGCTTCCAGCCATTAAAAGGCAAGTAAAATATAGCTTTGTGAAGCCTTTATATTTTGAGCTCCATAAATTCCAATTGGAAAAAAATCCAGAGGTCTCCTGGCATCGGCTCTGGGCAACCTGTCACGAAGGCCGTAGAAACTCAAGTGCTGTGCCAGAACCTGGCAGTTCTGGGGTCTCAAAACCGGCTCCCAGAAGGTCTGGGTGCAATACCTCTCTCGATGGGTGCCCGTCTCCCGGGTTAAACCGCGTCTCAAACGCTGAAGCCGCCGCTCTGGTTAAAACCGAACCGCGCTCTGTTCATCTCTGGGTTGGTTTTGAGCTCTGGATTTGTGCAATGCTCTTTGCGTTCGCCGGTGTTGGATTCGGAGCGCTGGGACTGTCTCCACACCAGTGGCTGAAATCAGGGCTACTGGGATGAATGAGGGAGAGGCGTTGGGTGTTTCTTCTGTGCTGGGCCACTGCAGCGTGTGAAGCAAAGGGATAGCGATAAACTCCCAAATAATCAATCAATAACGTCTATGCTGGGTCATTCCATCACTTACACATCATCTAGTTGCAAGATGTGTAGTATTCCATATTTTATATAGATACTACTCCTTTTTTTTTTTTTTTAGCTTACCTGAAGGTGATATTGCTGTAAATTTAGGAGTCGAAGAGCGAGCTCAGGCGCCGCCTTCGTTTGAGCCAATACTCCACCTAACAGCAAATCTCAGTCTCCCTGAAATGACACGTTGTTGTTGCATTTGGTTTTCTTGGCCTCATTGATTGCCTTTCAGAGGTTCTCAGTGTCGTGCTTTATTTTCCTTTTTGTCAGGGAAAATGTGTGTGATTCCAAATGGATTTGCGTGCATCTTGACCTGCTTGGCATCGTTTCAGCCGTATTGATTAATTTTTAATCCCTTTCATGTAAAAGCAGGTGTTCTGTTTGCTTTCTTTGTCTTTGCTCTTCAGGATAGCAAAAATTAGAGAAGTCAGAGTTTACCTAAAAATAGCTGTAAGTTTTCTAAATAAGACCTTAAACACGGTGTTTCCTTGTAGTAATAAAGGTGGGTTAATTATTTTTCCTCCTCTGTGGCGAAGGGAAGGGAGTGGTGGGTGACAATCAGCTCTGATCTGACGAGTTTCAGACCCAAGAGACTAAAGGTACTCAATAACTGGTTTGGGGGTTGTTTGAAAATGAATAATTGTCTAGACTGAGTCTTTGTGAGGTGCGTTTCTGTCTGCGAGGGGTGGGGAATATGGTCTGTCTCTTTAGGGCAGTCATCCTGAGGTACTTGGGTGAGCAGTGATAGTTTAGAAACTAATACGAAAAAGTCTCAATTGCCTCAGAACTGTGACTAAAATCAGGCAGAGCAAAATAAGAGAAATAATTAAAATTTAAAAAATAATAATAAAAAACCCACAGTTAAGATTATTGTACTTGTAAATTCTATGGTACTTCCATGGAGAAAACCCAGGCTGTTCTTAATTGGTGCTTTAATAACAAAGTTAAAAAAACAATTAAAGTGACAAATTAACTGAAGAGGAATCACGTTTGCAAATGATTTTTAAACTCCTGCTTGCTGTAGTGTAAGTGAGGGTTCAAACCGCGGAGGTCATTCCGACGGGAGAAATTTCCCTCTTTTGTTGTCGACCTCCACGCATTGTTGGTGACAGCGGCGGCCTCCCAGAGCAACGGCCTCGGGTTCAAGAGGAAGATTTGTGCGTCTGTCAGAATCCGGCAGAATCGATCCGTAAATCCAGCCGGGAAAAGAAACGCTTCACGTCTAACAAGTTCGCTTGAAAACCGCCGTGAGTTACATAAATAATAGTGTTTGAAGTTCTTCCTGCACATGTCTGAAGTGTGGCTGCTAATCCTGCCAGACGTGACAAAAAGCTTATAAACACTTTGGCAGATGGATTTCTTACCCTGCTTCTTTATTCCCCCTTCCGAGCCCGGTCGTTGCTGCGCTTGTTTTTTGGCCTCATCTGCTCTCCACAAAGTCTCTTTGGGCCGGTGCTGACCATTTTAAACCAGTGATGGCATTGATGTGTTGAATTTGGGAGGCTAAAGGGTATTTTTTTTTTTTTCTCCAAAATAGATTGCCCTGTCTCTACGTTGTAAATATTTCTCATGGAGAGCACGGGAGGTCCAGCCCAGATCTCTGCTGGCTCACAAATAAGCAAGTGTTAATGTCATTTTTCCAAGAGAAAAAAAAATTGCTTATTATGTTTATAAAAATATAGATGAATGTCTCATCTCGCTTCATCTAAAAAAAGCCCAACTTGTAGACAAACCTGCCTGTCACAGAGCATCCATAGGAGTGTCACTTTAGCACCGTTGAATTCCTAGAAAAGCCTATGGAAATAGCAGTGAGCACAATAAAAATGACTTTATGCTTCCATCTGTTGAGTACCAGCCACAAAAGAGGTGTCTTTGTGCTCAATGACATAAGGCAGCCAAGCTGTTAGCGAGGGAGAAAGAGAAAAACAACTCGATAAGAGTCCCTGTGCACACTGGAAAGGGCTTCAGGTGACAAATTTGAGGGGTGAAAGTTATAAATACTTTGCAGTTGTAGAGACTCTGAGGGAGATGTTAAAGGAGAGTTGCTATTTTCTTAGAATTCGTTCACCCTGATATGAAGCCAACATTTTGGAGAAGTTAAGATAAGAAATAATGAACCTGTAATTTTACAATAGATTCCCTGCAAAATCAATTACCCTTCAAAGTACATACAGCCTTCTTGAAATAATTGTGTGGCTTTAGTATAGTGATTTTATAAGTTTTCTTTCCGGAGACTAAAGAAACGAATTTTTAATTCCTCCCCCCACAACCTTCTGGGAATATAATCTTGCTTTTAATCTTGCTTATCAATAAGAATTATAATAGGTTGTAAGCATATAACTTGATAAAGAATTTAGAGAGTGAGGGATTAAACCACGTTGCTAGAGCAGCAGTAATGAAGTAGAGAGAGCAGTAATGAAGTAGTCACCGGAACTGAAGTACCGATGCAAAACCTGTTGTAATAGTTTCCAAAAAAATGCTGAGTGCTAGAAACGTGTATGAAAATTTCCACAGAGAAAAACCTGTTTTTAGCGCTGTATTTCGATAAGTGACAGGTTGGTAAATGCCAATCCTTCTGGAACACTTGAAGAGTTGCCCAAAGCCGTGAGCAGTCCTTGGAAACGTGTGTGGTGAGCTCCTTTCATTACTTTTATTTTGACACTATCACACCTGGGTCCACCATTCTCCATGTTCTTCAACCTCGGTCTCAACAGACGTTGGGGTGCTCCTCCAAAGATTTCAAAGCACTTCCAGGCATCTAATTCCCTGCCTAGTAGTCTCTCCAAGGTTGGTGTTTGTGAGGGAGCCGCCTGTCTGCTGGTGCGCAGGGCTGTCCCCACAAGCTGTGGACGTCTCATCCCTGGAAATGTTTAAGGCCAGGCTGGATGAGGCTCTGAGCAACCTGCTCTAGTGGGAGGTGTCCCTGCCCATGGCAGGGGGGTTGGAAAGAGATGAGCTTTAAGGGTCCCTGCCAACTCAAGCCGTTCTATGATTTTATGGTTCGTGGTTTTGCACAAGTTTAGCAAATTCTCACCTCCTTGCCAGCGTCTTTCTTCCTAAAACTTCAGGCTCTCTAATATTCTTTGTAGCTCTCTTTGATCTCATGACCCAAATTGACTTCAAGTTTAGACCTCCTGGTGCTTTTATGTCTTAGCTTTTCCTGGGCCCTAGGTTATCTCCCTCCTCTCTTTCGTACTTCTTTTTCAGCACTTTTTTTTTTGGTGGTGGTTTAATCTTTCTCTTGCCATGTTTCAGGACAGTCCCTGGAAGCCGCCCTGTCGACTTTTCTGTTTCTTCTTCCCCAGCTAAAGGTAAAATGTGGAGCTTTCACCCCCTGTTCTCTCTGAGCGAAGGTGTCAGTGCTCGTGGTCAAGTCCTGATCATCTGTCACTGGTCCCGTTGTAATTCCCTTGACTGACAGTCTATATATCCAAGGGATAAATTTTGCAACACCTTGACCCACACTCATCAGTTTTCTTCAGCTTGATATGTTTTGCCTTTTTTTCGTGATGGTGTTTCCCAGCGAGGTAGTAAGTCCAACTGCTTCAAACTAAATACTGAGGCACCTTCCCCAGTCCATTCCCAGTCATGAATATGGTCTTGACTCTACTGTTTTTCCAGAAATGTTGTTAATACCGAGTCCTGCTCTTTGGTTGAGCCCCTAAGACTGTCAGTCTTGGTGCTGTGCTCAGATCCAGCTCCCACCTTGTCTGTGGTGCTGACCTGCTTTGCGTTTCCTGCTGGGAAAGAGTCCTGGATTCCCGTTGCCTTGTTCTTATCTCTCTGCGGTATTTCTGCACAAATTGCTTGGGCTTGGAAGGAGATTTTCTGCTTTTGTTCGAGTGAATTGTGGTCTTTGATTTTACAGGATGAGCACTTCAGAGCACAGGGTGTGATGTAGAAATAGACAGCAACAGTAATATAATAAAACATGTTTTCAAAAGCCACGGCAAAACATATTCAAATATTTTGCTTTTTGAGTTAACTTTGCACATTTGAACTGCTCGCTGTTGTAGCAACATCTGACTGTGCTTATTGAGTCCTGACTTATTCCTTTGTTGGAAAAGTCATTATTCATTGCCTGGTGAGATTGACTGTATGAGTTCAGCACTTAGTAGCACAAACACGAAACGCTGTCGGGGAAGGAGCGCAAGAAGTGTAGTTAAATTTGTTGTGTGTAGTGCCAAATGAACAAACACCTTGTTCTGTAGCTGTTTGTAATGTTTTCTGCAGATAGGCAGAAAACACTTGTCCTGTGCGTCCAGTTGTTTTCCCTTCAGCAGTTTTCACACAGGGAGGGAGCGAGGAATTGTCCGTGGGGCTTTGGCACTCGGCAAATTCCTCAGATCACCCCGATAGAGTCAACTGGAAGCAGCGCTCTCCCAGTTTGCTGAAGTTCTGGGCCCAGCCTGAGCTGAGCAAGTCTGTGTCTTTGCAGAAGCCCCGGGCAGACAGCAGTTGTGCCAGGGTGTGGGGAGGAAGAGGAGAGCAAGCAGAGAAGAGCACAATGCCTTGTGTGTGCGAAACGAAAAATAAGAAGGAGCCCAAACCCGCCTGCCTCGCGTCGCGTCTTCACAGGCGGCGATTGTTCCTGCGAAGCTCTCCTCCCCTCCTTCTCCTGGTGCTGGAATGTCAGCCCACTCGGCAACGGGCTTGGCTGGCGTGACAAAAGAGCTTTCTGTTTAATTATTAGTGTTCTGAAATGGGCTTTGGTGGTTAGGTACCTTGTTTAAAAACTGGTTTTCACCCAAGCGCTGAGAGAAGGCAGAAGTAAATTCGTCTTGGCGTCGTTTCTGGTTTGCAGAGTGACACCGTCCCGTGGTGTGTTTTAGTCGCATCCCTGTATAGTCTTACAGCACCCGGTGAGCTCGGAGGTGAGGTGAGCATGTAGTGCTCTATCTCCAGGGTTTCAGAACTGGGAGGAAAATAAATATTTAAATATTCAGTTAGCACCAGATAACTGTAGTGAACGTCCCTCACCTGAGCCAACCCTGCTCCTCTTTTCATCAGAGCCGTTTGTCTCGTGCAGGTCTCCGTTTCATGGAGCAGCAGCTTTCAGGACGTTTGGCGATGTCCGATTGTTATCGTTCAGAAAGGATCCAATGCAAGCCTAATGAATTCAGCAGATGAGGCCCTAATCATTTGGAGACAGATGGGCACAAATTAGACATCACAGGGTTGGGGCCTATGTAAGTGTCAAGCTAAATGTTTAATGATACCAGATATTAAAAACTGACTCTCCCATAGGCAGGAAAATATGAGGAGCAGCAAAGTACCGAGTGACATTTAATTGTAATGTGAGTGGCTTCAGGATGGGAAGAGCAAACACTTTGGGGTTTATGTGGTAAAATAAAGCACCGTAATAAGTACAAGACTTTACTCCCAGTCTGGGGATGGAGCCTTTCATGGCTTTCTGCTTGGCTGTGGGTCCTTTTCATGGAGAGAATCTAAAATCCTCTGCCTGTGATGTCGGCAGCTCCCTGGGAACCAGTAGAAATGTGAAGTAAAGGATCACAGGACCATGCTGTTCTCCGCAAGCGGCTCACTTTCCGTTTCCTTTCCTTAACAAGGTCTGTCCCGTGAGCACAAAACGCTTTGTGGTTAACCCTTGTTTCGCAGAATTCAAAGCCGTGTAGGCGTAGCTGGGTGGCTTCAGACGGACAGCGGCTTGAGTTGAGCTACAGTAGTATCTGCCTTTGCTGTTTCCTGCTGGTTAATGAAAATCCAGCATCCTTATTCCTGCTGAAATGTTATGTTGGGTTTACATTGACGGATCAACTCATTTCCTTTCTTACAAATGAATAACAAACACTACTGCCTCCTGCACTTTGCTCTTCTGTTAAATTGTCCCTCTGGCTGTGGAGAATAGGGTGATACTTGGCAAAAAGAGGGGCAATCTAGAGAAGTCCTTCTTCTAAGAGGCTCCTTCAACTCCACAGGCTTGTGAGGGTAACTCTCAATGGGTGACAAGTTCAAAAATAAATCACATTGTATAAAATGAAGTATTAGCTAAAAGTTTGCTTGTGTGTAGTAAATCAAAGGCCACACACAGTCTTTCCCAACTAGATCCCTCTTGTGATTACACTTCTTCCTGCTTATTTCCAAAAGTTTAGTGTTTCAACCTCCTCGATGCGTTGAAAGTTTCACAGACGTCGAGTGAGGGCCCGCTCCTCTTTGGAGCAATCGGAAACCAGCTCAAGCGTGTTCTAAGCTGCTGTGTCACGGCAAGAAAGCTTTTCCTGCCTTCCTCGGCGGGGCTGGTGCGTGGTGCTGGAGCGTGGTGGTGGGAGGTTGACTTCCCACGGGTGAGCCAACGGCAGCTGAAAGCCTGGGGAGCACCACTGCAGAGTCTCTTGGCCTTTGCCCTCGGTGGCTTTTCGCTACGGAGCTGTTCCTACTTTTCTTCACCTTCATCTGGAAATATTGAGTGTGATAATCAAAGGACGAAGGTTGTATTTGTTGAGGACTGTGTTACATCTAAGGGAAGTACGCAGAATAATTTTTGAGAATGAAGAATCGGATTATTTTTTTAAAATACTCATTTTTTTTTTTCTCCAAAATAAATTCTTACATTAACTTCACAAGCCTATTATAATATCTTTACTGGAGGCAGCAGAGAAGCCGACTGGCTCAGTAATGACATCACCAGCCGGTCTTTTCTCCTTTGCGTGGTTCCTGTGTGACCTTGGGTATATTTAACTTTTGTCACTGCCCCATCTGTGAAGCGGGAAGGAAAAAAACTCTTCATAGGATTACAAATGTCAGAATCAACTACAACAAACGTCAGGAGGCCCGTAGATGCTCCAGGCCGGGTTTAAACGAGGGTGTGACCACAAAAATGTGTGCCCTTTAAAGAAAGTTTTACCATGAACAACCCAAAATAAGTCTTATTTTTACATAGTTAACGGTGCAATTGGTCTCATTAGATCTAGTGAAGTTTGTTTCAGCACCGACCTGGAAGTTTGTTTTCCTGTGGGGACACTCGGTTTTAGGCTGCTGAACTGAAACTAAATTAATTTTTCCAAGAGAGCAGTTGGAGATCTTTTTCTTAATGCGTGTCAAGTGCTCAGGGACTCGAGAGCGCCGCGAATTTGAATCTGGCTTCTCGTGCCTTCTCAGATGGTCCCACCTGGGTTGCCAGGTGGTTCGTACCGTGGGTTACACGTCTTCCCAGAAATAACCAGGGAGTGGTTTAAAAAGATGAATTGCTGTGTTTAGCTACAGCCAAATCAAGTGACAAATGAGCGCCCGATGAATTTTCTGTTGCTTTTTATTTTTATTCTTTTTTTTTTTGATTGGGAGCTTTGTTTACTAATGAATGCAAAACCAGTGTGTTCCACAGCAGGGACGGTGAACATAAAGCTAGACTGGGGAACAGAGAAATGAGTGACTACAGATTTTAGGCATTTATACAGCCTGCTGCTAGTTATTTTCAGCTATTTTCCCAACGTGTCTACATGCTTAATTTACTTAAAGAGGATTGAGGCCCTTGGGCGCTGCACGTTTCTGCCGGTCGCTGTATCTTTTAGAACTTGGAAACTTAAAAAAATTCAGCGCTGCCTAATTTCCTTCATTAGACCCTCATGCAGAGCATTAAAGGATCTAAAATTCCTAATTCCTTTCCTTGTAACGCTTAATAACATTTCTTTTAAAAAAATCACCGCGCACCCCGTGGTTTTCATTACTGAAAATTTGGGTGGGTTTCAGTTTCTTGCTGGGACATACATCTAAATTAAAAAAGAAAAAAGTGTTAATTTGCATCGCACGTGATTGTCGGCTTGAATGGGGGAACAGCTTGATCCGTGTTGCGAAGTGGCTGGTTTTACAACTACTCTAAGACAGTTTATTTGTGAATGGAGGCGGCGTTTTGGGCCCTGGGCAGGTTTTTCCCTCCGAAGCCGTGTCAGTCGTGCACCTCTGTCCACAGCCCCTTTCGTCTCTCTTCTGGGAAGAGCCTCCCGGGTCACCAGGCACTTCTGGGATGGCCCGGCTGAGTTTGCTGTCGTTTAAAATGAGGACAGTAGGCTGGGCTGCCCGGTCCCTGGGGTGTGGACACTGGGAAGGTGTCAGTGTAGCTTCTGCAGGATCAGGAACTCCTCTCACACCAGTTTGGGTTGGAGGCAGCAGGGCCAGGAGGCCAAGATTTGCTCAGGCAGCGCGTTCTGGGATTTCTTGTTTCTTGCCGCTTTGCACTGTGCTCGTAAGTGGCCTCCACGTGTAACAGTAGAAAAATTGAAGGAAAGTGCTCGTGTCTATGAAATGTTACCTCTTCTCTAATGAGTTGAGATTTATGGGGCAGATTTGCAGGCAAGAGGTGGTTTTAGCC
The DNA here is from genome assembly GCA_013396935.1 of Baryphthengus martii. Classification (NCBI taxonomy): domain Eukaryota; kingdom Metazoa; phylum Chordata; class Aves; order Coraciiformes; family Momotidae; genus Baryphthengus; species Baryphthengus martii. The sequence goes on from VWZK01009447.1 coordinate 89,342, forward strand.
TTCTCATCTTTCAAATTCAAAAGAGCAAAATAGACCTTTCCAAGGTTTGTAGGGAGCGCTAGTTGATAATTCTGGTTTTTATTCCAGACTGAAAAAAAAAAATACAGTTTCAGATTTCAAAGAGGTGTTTTAATTTTAAACCTACTGCATCATCTAGAAGTTTCAAAATATGCCTGTTTTAACTCCTTGTATAGATCTGTATAGGAGATGGCAAGCCCTGTTATCACTTTAAATTTTAATTCCGGTTTATTTGAGTCCTGCGTAGATCTAGGTCAGCTGGAACATTAGCAACTAAACTAACAGATTTTTGAGGTATTGCAAAGCCATGTTTTGAACACTAAGACAAAAGATCCAGGACAGGTGAGGGAAAGATTTAAATTTTACTAGAAAAGGTCTCTTCCGTGGAGCAGGGGCAGCGAGCTGAGGAGAATGGATTAGTCCTGGTAGCTGGGTAAGATCTGGAAGCGTGGCGTGCTGTAATCTGCAGGCACATATACATGCAAATATGAAACCCATTAACTAGACCGTTTACACGGCTCCTGCGTGTCCCACGGGCCGCCGTCTGTTTGAGAGCTCCGGCCCTATCCCTGCGGCCGGAGAATGACCAACCTGGTCCTATCCTGGTAGTTTACCTGCCAAGGTAGAAGATCAGTGCTGGAGCGAGGCTGGCTCTGCCTGCTGGAAACTGTGTCCGACGTCCCACAGCACGTGGCCAAAGCTCAGCGTGAAAACCTGCTGCAGTTCTTTGGTGTTCAGCGCGGTCAATGTGCAGTTCTTCTTTGTACTCAGTTAGGAAGCGTCTTATGTAGAATCACAGGCTGGTTTGGGCGGGAAGGGACCTTTCAAGGTCATCTGTTGCAACCCCCTTGCAGGGAGCAGGGACATCTGCAACTAGAGCAGGTTGCTCAGAGCCCCATCCAACCTCCCCTGCAATGGTGCCAGGGATGGGGCAGCGACCACCTCTCGGGGCAACCTGGGCCAGGCTCTCACCAACCTCAGCGTAAAACACTGTACCACCCGTTATCACTTGGATACCACCTCTGATTATGCACCTTGATGTACTTTCCAATTAAATATGTTCTTTGCAACCCCCTTTTAGCAGCTCCTTTCTGCTCAACTCGTGCCAAGCGGATTTCAACACCACGTCCAGATGTATCCCGGGCTGTGTGGTGTGACCCGAGCCGTACCGTGAGCCTCACGTGCTGGTGCTCCGTGCTCCCCGTTCCCCCAGCATCCCAGTCACCACTTCAGAGCCCGACTGCTCAGGGCACTCCCAAATTCCTTGGTGCTATTGTTCAGCTACAGTAATTCCTCATATTGTGTTAGGTTTTCATCGCTTTATTTTAACCAGTAAATGGGTAATTATTTACTACTGAATTCTCCACCCTGAATGCCCTGTAAGTGCTACTGTTGCAGAACAAACACAAACCTTTCTCTTTACAGCCTTTTTCTCTTTGTAACAAAACCACAGACGTGGGCAAGACAAATTCTTCAGCTCCTGGATATGCAGCGAGAAAAGAGATTATGGATTAATATTGTTTGATCTGCCTGTAATCCGTCGCTTTGAATTTGTGGGTGTTTTTAGTCGGTGCTCCAAAATGATAGCGAAGGGTAGGATTGTAAGGCAAGAGAAAACCAACAGCAGAACACAATAAAACTCTTCCTCCTCTGCCATCACCACCAGGAGTTTGTTATCAGCAGGATGTGTTCAAGGAGATAGAGGTCCCGTTTCCCTGAAGAGCCCCAAGTGCCCAGGATCCTCCTCCCTCAGCGTCACGGGCTTTCTCTCCCCTCTTGGATTTGTCTGCACCATCCCCTAGTTAGTTGTACATGGCTGATTTGATTCTTCCGTGACCTGAAAGGGTAGAGGGATTGGTTTATTTATTTAGGGTCACGCTTAGAACATCTTCAGTGAAAGTTTAGCAATGGAAGTGCAGTGTCTTACAGGAGGAGCGGCAATTTTAAGTTTATAGACTTTTTTTTGCTACTGAGGAGTTAATTTTTTTAATTTATTTTTTTTAAAGGGACAAAAGCTTTCCAAAGTGTTTGAGGGGAGCAGCTGTGAGTAACTTCCCGAAGCAGTAAAGTTCCAGCTTTGGGCCTGCTTTAGTTGCATTCAGGGAGGTAAAGGTGCAGTTTGCCTTCGCTTTGTCCTAACGGCGTGATAAATACAGGCGGCTTTAATTTGCCTCTCTTGACGGACGGCATTTCGGTTTTTTCCTTTACAAATTGTTAGGGCACGGCACGTTGAGTTGTTGGAATAATTGCGGCTTCGCAGAAGAAAAGACCAAATGAGAAGAGAATGGCTTTTTAAGACTCTCATTGTGCAAAGACTGTGGGAAGCAGCGTGGCTGGTCGAGTCCTTTCTGGTGCTTCTATTATAGAAACACTCCCTATTCTTTCATTTGCTGTGACTTGAATAATCTGATTTATTAATGCTCTGCCGACGGCTCAGACCCTCGGCTACGTCAGCCCGGAGAAGTGGCACCTCTTGGGACTCGGATATCGCTCTCCTGAATAAAAATGCTCCCTGTCTTTAGGGTTTTGTTGGCCGTACATGAAGATATACGTTCCCTGGGATCTCCTGTGGTATGTTTTCCAGCTGCTTACGTGTGGCACCGAGTGTCTGTCCCATTGCTTGCAGCAGGGCGGGCGCCTTTGGCTGGAGCTTTGTTGCGCGCCGCAGGGCTGCACGACTTTTACTCCTGTGATTTTGAGATCAATCGTCTTTGAGTCATGAAGTTCTGGTTTAAACAACATAAAACGGGGTTTTTTTTTTCCAGTCCACCTTTGCACGTGAGGAGGCCGCGGAGCCGTTGGGCATTAGCTGTCAGTTAAAGCAGGACTCGGCTTAAATTGCTTCTAGGGAACTGTGGCTGAAGTTCACCAGGATGTGAAATTCAGCAAGTAACAGCAGAGTTTCAGCTGAAAAAGGCTTTTGTTTCCGTGTGGTCAGCCTCTGTGAGGCAAAATCCGTGTTATTAGCGCTGCCTGGCACGTCTTGAAACCATCTCTTCAGCTTCATCAGCAGTAATTGCTATGATCAATATGCAATTACTGCAAGTAAAAGAAGTTCCTAATTAACTTGGTGAATTAAATAGGTATCTGGCTTTATTTCTATCCCATTTAAATAATTTTTTTCAAGGATTTTTGTCTCTGTCTTGTACTAAAACAATTATTTTGTTTTTATACGTCTACAAAATGATACGGTCTACATCTGGAATATCTATTTACCTGGCTCTTTAGTCAAGTCTCTTAAAAAACTTGTCTTCCTGTGCTGCTTTATGGACAGACTGAAATAGAAGACATTTTGGACGTCCTGTCTGAGGTGCTGAAGCCCAAGAACGTAGTGGCCACAGATTTCAAATACATTGTTTTTAATTATTTTTTATTTCAAATGAAGTTGTGAATGCTTTGTATCTTCACCGGTGAAGCTGTACTGTCTCAAGCTAATGATCTGCAAAGCTTCATGCCACAAAGTCTTCCAAGTCCACTTCCAAAAATTCAGGCTGGCTGTCTCAAGTGACAGAAGGGCTGTGCCTCCTGGCTGGCCCCGCTAGGAAAGCCTGGTCTGCGTGTACCTGCTGACTCTGAGGGGCTGGGGGGATGCACCTTGGGCTGCAGAGGAAGTCCCAGCTGTGAGGAGGAAGCTGAGGAGCTGCGGGATGGTTGCCACGGGGCCAGGGATGGCTTTGGTGGCCAATGTTGGACCTCAGGGCTGCGCCGGGCAGAGGGCAGCTCTGCAGAGACCCTCGAGCGGGGAGTGCTGGTCGTGAGGGATGCGAGGGCAGCCCGGGATGAGCCAGGCTGGTGGAAGTGGCTGCTGCTCCTCTCTCCTTCTCTGGCAGCTCCTCCTACTCCATGGCACTGGACTCGGATGGTCTTGGTAGCCTGGTTCCCCCATCCCCTACGACCAAAGCGACGATACGAGATTATCCCGCTCTCCGTTGGCTTTGGGTGCAGTAATTGGCAGGTGTAAGGAGACATGTTGAGTTATGAATGGAAAACACCCCCTTGGTGTTCTCCCTGTCTATGGATATGTAAAATATGGTATCAACAAAAGCAAATTATCCTGAAAAATGGAGCACTGGCAACAATGCTGTTAGGAGGGAATTATGCAGGCTTCCCCTTGCTGGATCGAAGCGCCCCCAGCAATATCGCCTGTCCAAATTGCAGGCTGCGCGGCCTAAATTTCAAAAGACACTTCAATATTCCTAAACTGAGGAATTATTCATAGCATAATGTACATCTGAGCTATTTTTAGAACGTGCAGGCTAGAGACTATTCATTTTACATTTACTTGAGGATTTAGAGTCTCAGTTTCTACTGTGTAGAGCGGAGCAGGTTCTCTGTTAAAATGTTGTATCCGTTCAGAGGAGGAAAGTAGAAAATACCGTGTCTTGCTGCTGGTTTCAAACCATACAGGTATCTGGTACACCGTGGAAGGGCTGCCTTAGTCCACTTAATTAATTTTCTATCTATTATAGGAGAGAAAGACATAACTTTAAAGCCTGGATGAAAGAATACAAGCTCCACAGCGGTGTGTGGAGCTTTGCACAAACATCAAACCCGTCTTTATACGAGCCTTTAAATGTCACTGAGGAGAAACTCAAGCAAAGCTCAGGAAATATTCAGAGGAAAAGATTTGCTGGGGAAAAAAAAATACTGAGTTTGAAGTTGTTGCAGAGGAATCACTTGAGTGTTCGCTCCACGCTTGGCCATTAATATTTATCTTGGAGCAGCTGAGAAGGCAGAAAGGGAAAGTGCTTTGGTATCGGTCCATTAGGCTGGAGGTGAGACAGAAGAGGAGGTGAAGGCAGTTGCTGAGCGCGCAAGATGTATCCCTTTCAAGAATAGAAAATATATTTCTATTTTTGTGCTCTTGAGGGAAGGGTTGGCGTTAACGGCCTTCGCCGCCGTAAAAGCTGTGACGTGGCTTCCGCTCAGCCACATCCAGGCCTCGGGAGGGCAGAGAATATCTGGCAACCTCCTTTCCAGCAGCAAACGCGCCGCCAGGTTTCTGTCAGAGACGTGACCTTGCTGTGGGGTTACAAATTCAACCCCATGTGGAGCTGGTTGAAGAGTTGGCTCTTGCAGTAGCTTCCAGTTGCTTGCCAAACGTCACGGTTCGTTTGCGGCTCAAGCTGTCTCTTTGATGACCGTTTGTGTGGATATATAGAAAATAAACTCTTCTCGTACACCTTGAGCAGAACTGACTGTGGGATTAAAACAGAATTTCCTCTTTTCTTGAGCTCCAGCATCCTGGCACCAATATCAAATAAACCCCCGTGGTGATCTTGCAATGAAACGGGTGCTCTGCTTCATGGTTTTTGCGGGAGAACTATTTCCAGTTCCTCTTTTCGGTGGAGCTCTGTCACAAAGTTCCTTGTGGGTCATAAATATAAAGCAGGCCTTGGATTCCCCCCAAAGCTGTAAGTCTTGGGTGGAGACCAAAATGTGGTTCATTATTAAAGGTGCTTTCAGGAGGTGTGCCCATAAACCAGAGTTATGAGTAACTGTCCCCTGTCTCTCCAGCTTCTTTTGCAGGAGAATACGTCACGTCAGGTTGACAGGGACGGAGGATATTTACTGAGCTCTACTGAATATATGGATATGTAAGGATCTAGACTCATGTTCCTCAGGGGAAGCAGCTTGGAAACCACAGGCAGCGGAGTATGACCCAAATTTAAAATTCACAAGAACGTCTTAAACATCTCCAGACTTCACTGAGATTGTTATATCCTCTTATTTTGACTTTTTAATTATTATTCTCCTTTCCCCTGTTCATTCTTTCTGGGTGGCTGCTGAGAGACTGCTATGATATAATTATATACATATAAAAAATATAAATAAAAGGGGTTTTTTTTCATAGAATGGTTTACGTTGGAAGAGACCTTGAAGATCGTCTAGTTCCACCCCCTGTGCCATCAGCGGTTTTTTTTGACCTTCTGTGGTAGAAACCCCAAGATTTCGGGCATGGGCTGCCCAGATATGTGGAACTTGACCTAATGCATAAAATTTACATTAGCATAAGATCATCCTGCCCTTGAACCGTCCTCTCCCAGGCTTCTTTCCTCCTTCCACCCAGCTCACGGGGAGGGAGGGCAGCGTTTATTGCCCAGTTTCCCCGCAAGGGAAGATCTGCTCTGAGCCGTTTGCTTTCCCGGTGCTCTCCTTTCCTCTTCTCTTTTGTGCGCCCGCTTCCCGCTGCCCCCGCCTGCCTCAGCAGTTCTGCTGCCTCCTGAAAATGACCCTGTTGGTGGCAGTTTGCAGGGTCAAATGCGGTGATGCGCCGGTGACGCTTGGGATTCAGCAAAAATCTGCCCTTGGCTTGTATTAAGAGTGTAATTTTATATTCAGATTCATCAGGCCGACGGCTTCCTCCTGGAAGGGGAGCTGCTGATCAACACGCTCCAGGTAGGAGTAAATTAGAGAGGTTTGAAAGTTTAGAAAAAGCGATGTTAAGCAGTGACACTTTCTTTATTTCCTTTTTTTTTTTCTCTTGGCAAATCATCATCTCTCTGCTGTCAGCAGTGACAGTGGTGGTTGTCACTGAAAATGCATCGTGCTTGTCTACGCCGTAGTGACTAAACAATACCGGTTTGAAACGGGTCTCTCTCTGCTGCTAAAATGCTGTTTGGGAGGCAAAAAGAGCAGCTGGAAGTCTCCAAATGGTAAGATGAAGGAAGAAGTGGGGAGCTTGGCTGGAACCTGGGATTCTGCAGGAACGTGCATCTCCTGTTTCAGAGAAAGAACCACTTCAGCAGTATTTCTCTGAAGCTTGTAGTCTTCTTGGCACCAGTCGTTGGCATTTGGACTATTCAAGGAGCGTTTTTGAAGTGGTTCAGCCTGGGTGAGCACATTTTTGATGCCTTGCAAGTTCCTGTGCTCCTGGTCCTGGGTGAAGTACAATGTCAGGATACCACGTCTGGAATATTGTGTCCGGTTCTGAGCCCCTCAGTTGNTTCGAGGTCCCTTCCCGCCCCTACCATTCTGTGATTCTGTGCTGTGATAACATGGCTCAGTTTCCTCTGGATCGCCTTTCCAGGTGGGGACTTGTTTGTGCACTGAAGAGTTTGCTTTGGTTGGCTTTTTGTGCTGGATGGACCCTTCAGAAGCGTTGCTTTGCCTCACATAGGATGATGTAGGTGAAAGCAACACACCTTGGTGGGGAGAGTTCTGTGATAATTTGTTGGGATTTGGGTTGTAGAAGCTGATGAGGGACGATAGGAAGCGTCTCTGCACAGCTTGCCCTTATCCATTTGGGTGACGTTGCTTTTTGCCAAAGTTGTCGGTGGTGTTTTCCATCCTGAGGCTCGAGATGCTGGACCTGTGTCGATACTCAGCGTAAAAGCGAGGCCCAAGGTGATGAAGCTGATGTAATTTGTGTGCCCATCTTGACTAGCGGGATAACAAAGCCCAATGCACCGAGTAAGAATTTATTAGAACCTGTCGTATTAATAAAGTGGATTTCCTGTGGCTGTGGTTTTGTATGCACAAGGGTTTTCACTTTTGGCTTTAGTGTATCAACTTCAGCAACCATAAGTAAGCCCAGTATTTTGTTGTTTGTTTTTTTTTTCAGTAATAATGTGGCACAGGCTGTGTGAATGTACTTGTGCAGATTAAATCCTATCAGAACAGAATGTTTCTCTTGGTCCCATCAAAGACACGTGCGGTGCAGACATAAATATTGATAGGACCTACATCACTGCAAAAAAAAAAAAAAATAAATAGACAAATGCAGCAAAGAAAATTGTCCTTCTCTGAGTGATTCTGGCAGCAGTTAAGAATGAATGTTATCTTGGGATAGCAAATCATCTGCTTGGTGCCGTTGCCAGGCTTCAGATTTGCATCAGCCTGCGACGCTGACAGAACAGCAAAGCTCCAAAAAAACACCCGCCCCCAACTTACCCAAACACATCAGCTCCTCTTTACTACTCCTCTTGTGTCCTCACCAACAAAGCAAGATCCTTGGGATTCTCGTAGGAACAAAAAAAAAGAAGAGAATCTTCTTGTGTGACTCCTCCTGCCTCTTTTCTGGGAATGGTTCTGCGCCGCTGCGCTGTTCTCCGATTGCACTTTGTAGTTTAAAGAGGTGACAGCTTTTGAGAGATGGATTTTGTTGCAATGCGTGGAAAGCAAGAACTTGGGTGGTACTTGCCTGGCAGTATAGATGCTGACTGTATTAATTATATACCTGTTAGAATATATATGTGTATAGCAAGTGTATGTATAGGTGCCAGCACATGTTGTTTACACTGAGGTAACATCAGCTACAATGCCTTAAATTGCCAGTCCTGACTGAGGGCAGTGCAGCAAGCTGCTTCTGGGCTGTGTTTGATGGAATTACTGTATGGCAGAGCTCCTTTGCTGGCACTAAGGGGTGAGGCGTGACTTTTGGAACCAGCTTTAAGCAGGTCACTTGTGAGCCCGTTGTGCAGGAACCCGCCTGTGGCTCGTGTGTCCCTTTAACCTCTTTTTTTGGTGTTTCTGGAGCAGTGTTTTCTGGATGTGGTAGGAAAGGTCATGAACTACAAGGGGAGTTGCTTAATCCATGGTTATTCATGCTTGGAACTGCAACCCAGACTTTTTATTCCACTTTTCGCTTGCTCCACCTTCAGAGTGATTTTAGAGAGGGAAAATTTTCATCTCTGTTTTTTAAAGGCTGCATTGCAAAAGTAGCGCTGGAGAAGTAACAGGCAGCTGTAATAGCTCTAAGTGTGGCAAGGGGTGCAAAGTTGTTCTTGTCTTTTGGCAGAACTCCCAGAGTTCTGGGCCCCTCACTCCCAGCAGGACCTTGAGGGGCTGGAGCGTGGCCAGAGAAGGGCAACGGAGCTGGGGAAGGGTCTGGAGCAGGAGTGTGGGGAGGAGCGGCTGAGGGAGCTGGGCTTGTTCAGCCTGGAGCAAAGGAGGCTCAGGGGAGACCTTCTGGCTCTCCACAACTCCCTGACAGGAGGGTGGAGCCAGGGGGAGTCGGGCTCTGCTCCCAAGGAACGAGCGCCAGGACAAGAGGAACCAGCCTCAAGTTGCCCCAGGGGAGGTTTAGGTTGGAGCAGAGGAACAATTTCTCCAACCTCCTCCAGGATTGTCCAGGCCTGTCCCAGGCTGCCCAGGGCAGGGCTGGAGTCCCCCTGCTCCCTGGAGGGGTTTCCAAGGCGTGGAGATGTGGTGCTGAGGGACAGGGCTCAGTGGGGACCTGGCAGGGATGGGGGAACAATTAGACTTGAAGATCTGCAAGGTCTTTTCCAACCACAAGCATTCTGTGTTTCTCTGACTTTACCCTCTCACTGGCAGGGCTGCTGCCCTGCCTCTTTTTCACGGGCAGGCAACTGGACAGTAGTGAATGTGGAAGGTCATCTCCACCCCTACCCTGCCTCATTGCTCTGGTGTCACCTTCTGGGAGCAGCCCAGGCTTTCCCTCCCAGACTTTTCTTTTTCAACTTTCAAAGCAGAGCTGATTTAAAAAAAAAATCCGAGCTAGGATTCAGCAGGCCAGCACCCAATTTTACCCCTTACTCTGATGTGTAAATTGATTTCATCGTAGCTAACAGACGGTGACAGTGGGACCGGGAGGCACCTGGGGCTTCTTTAGCACAAAGGATCTCGAGTGGAAGCAAATCTTGCAGGTTTTTAAAAATCGCTCTGTGTGAGATTATAGTTAGGGGGTTGATTCTTTGCTCTGCACGGGCAGCGCTTGACAGGAATCGCCCCAGCGTAGCGTTTGGTCTCTGTTGTAGTTTATTCACGTTTAGAAATATCCTTCAGACTTTCCAGATGCTCAATTCCATACTTTCCAGATGCTCAATTCCGTTTTCATCTGTGGCTTTGCCTTCGCAGCTGAAGCAAAAACTACATCTGAAATTCAAATCTGGGTGCTCTTAGAGCCTCCTTCGGTTCCACGCTGCGGCTTTCCTTCTGATTCTGAAATGTGGTTGTTCAATATTTATACCGGTGTAAATTTAGGGAGCCAAAGCTGCTGCACGAGCCCAACGTCAGCAGCGGTTTGGCCGCTTTGGCTTTTGTCAAGAGTAAAAATCTCTGTGATTAACCATTTTGTTGTGTTTATACAGTAGATGCTCAATGAACTCTGCAATGGGGAGGGAGCAGAATGCCAGTTAATCTACTGGTTTGCTTTCAAGATGTTGATCAAAGCACAGAGTCAAACAGCATTAAAAGAACATTCTTAAGGCTCTAATCTCCTAAATTCAAAAATGCTGGAGTTAAATTTCCGATCCCAGCCGTGTGTGCCCTGCTCCCTCCATATACTCAGTCTCTGTGCTGTTTCCACTATGAGCTGGAGCTTGCAATTGAAGTTTTAGCTTTTTTTTTTTTTCTTTCCTTTTCCCAGTTCAAGGTACAACGTGATGCTAATTCCATGTTAACAGCAGAAAAAAAAAAAAAAAGATATCGTCTGATGAAATTAAAATGCAGGGTTGGGGTTCCATCTCCTGAGGGAGACTTTTCAGGTGGCAGGTTTGCTGAAGGCAGGAGGGTGGCCAAGGCCAGCGATGGGACAGTGTTGTGCCCTGGCCCTTCTCCCCCACCAAGAAGAAATCTCCAAGTTAGACGCTTTCCCTTCACAAATCACAAGGAATTCCCCATTTTGCCCTTTAGGTACACCAGTGAGTAAACACTAACCTTTGCCTATAGTAAGTGATAACATCACGTGCCAAGCACGTTGTGTTTTACTTTTCATCGTTCCAGGGATTCAACTTCTATCCCTTCTGGTACGTAGAACTCCTCCTGGGTTAGCAGTAGTTACAGTGCTGTTGTTTCTCTTCTCTAATAACCCATCTTTAATGAAGCGGAGAAGTAGTAGTAAGTACCAACTGCTTGTAGATCTGCCTGCTGGAAGCAGGAGAAGGTGTAATGGCTTTTTTTAGCCCATTAGTGCCAGGAGCTGGGCGTAACGTGACCAGAATCAATACCTCCATCGTCGTCTCCACCGCTCTGAGGAGCATCCCTAAGGCCAAACTCGACTTTGCCTCTTTCTCAAGATTTTAATCTTCTACCTCGGAACCCGGCACCCAAAAACTCACGAGGCTATTTCATTTAAGCAAATCCGAACTTCTAATAAATTCCAAATCCTTTTGCTGCAGTCAGTTCATTAAATTTTAACTCGTGCAGTCTTTTTCTAGAAGGCATTTGAGCAAGAATTTCCCTTTGCTGGGCTAAATGACATTTCTCCCTCAACGCTGTGACTCGTGGTATATTGGAGAATGATGTTACACGGGTCCTAAAACTGGCAAATACCATTATATTTATTGGATTAACCTCTGAACTTTCTAGTCTTAAAAATACCTCAAAACATCAGCCCGTGAAGCAGACAGCTTTGGGGTTTTTTTTTGCTGTTATTGTTTTATGGTCACAGTTTGGCGGTAATTTAGGTCATTTGTCATCGTCAGTAATTATTTTTCTAACGCTACATCTACCGCAGAGACAGCACGTGAATCTCAATAAGCCGTGAGAGGCGGCTCTTGAGGGGAATAACAATTTCCACATGTGGAGGTTGTTACTCACATTCATTTATTTTTAAATCAAAGGGGGGGTTACCCTTATTTTCACCCTTTATTACGAAAACTGTTGTGGCTTTTCCCCACGCGCTGCCGCGGTGAGCACAGGTTCTGCACTCGGGGAGCAATTGCTTTTGATTAGCCTAAATAAGCTACAACAGTTTAAAATAACAAGAAAGTAATTGAAGCTGCTAACCTGAGCTGAAAGCTGCCTTGCCCCTCATCACAGGCCTTTAAAAAAAACAAACAAACAAAAAACAACTAACCTTTTTTTCCAGCGCAGGGAACCGTAAGTAAATGAAGAGCCTGCTCAGTAATAAAATGCCAGTGGGACTTTAGTCTCAAGTATTGACTAATACTGGTTGGTTTGTGATGAGTTATTTGATAATTTCCTCCTCAGCTTGCCATGACTACACCGGTTACGGTTTTATACTCTCCAATTCCCTGAAGCTTTTTGCTGTAAAAGTTGGACAGAACCCAGTTATGAGACCTTCTCATAATTGCTTTTAATTGTCCTTATTCTGTCCTTTCGATTGCGGACTCGATGGCTTTTACACGGCTGTAAAGTTTGTAAATATGTTGTTTCCATCAGGCCTCTTGCTCCAGCCTTCTGCAAAACTCAGGGGTCACGCATCCCCTTGTTTGCAGGAGGCTAAAAGCTCCGCATCCACCTTCGGCGTCACAGCTGACGCCCCGTTGTCCTCCACCAGATCTCCAGACCCGCACACCCCCGGCAGCGGCCGCAGAAACTGGAGGTTTTGCGCAAGCCAGCGAGAGCTTTCCCCTCTGGTTTGACCCTCCTTTTTTCTCCTGCTGCTTTTGAAGGCCTCATCACGCAGAGTTCTGTCTGGAGAACCGTGCTGCGCTCGTTGCTGAACGGCATCGAGCTGTTCCTCAGCACCTCCCAGCCCTGCTGCTGAGCCAGGTTGTTCTTACAGCTCCTCCTTTCCTTTCTCTTTGGTGGGTGTTGAAGTGCAGCGAGTTAACCGGCTGTGCCTTTATCTGTTCTACATGGTGACCTTCCGAACTGCACCAGATGACTTTTTCTTCGCTGGCTCATCAATCATTTCCCAGGCTTTTATCAGGTTTTTTTTTCTCTTCTGCCTTTTTTTTTTTTTTCCATAGCACCATGCTTTATTTTACAGCTGTCAGCAGTTATTTGAAGTATACCAATGTCACTACCCCTGAAATCCTTCCAGTTCGTGAGATAACTGTTTCTTAATGCCTGCTGAGCTCTTCATATCCATATCTCTCTAGATAGCTCGATCTCCCTCCATTCCCCATCTCCAGTTCTGCTGCTTTAGTTAGGAGAAATGTGACAATCCTTGTCCTAGCCCTGGCCTGCTCAACATTCCTTTTAGATTTGGGCTTTGCCCTTCATTACTCTGGGCAGACTGGGCCACTCCGGCTCTCCACACTCTCCTAGTCCTTTCCCACTGAGATTCATGGAAGAAATAACGTGATTTCTTCTTATGCTGCTCTCTGTAAAGAATATTTTGCCCACCTCCCACGCCTAAGCTGTGCTCCCGAGCACTCCCAGGCTCTTTGGGCAAACTCACTTTGCTGTGTTTGTGTCTTCAACATTTCCTTCCAAATCCTTGAGGTTGCACTGGAAAGAAAATAGAGAGGACTTGTACTTCTACTTCAGTTGATTTTCATAGAATGGGTTGGGTTGGAAGGGATCTCAAAGGCCCCTTTCCCTTACATCACTTTTGTCTCGTGCTGTATGTTGGACATGGTAAGAGTGTTGACAGACAACGCAATTAAGAAATAAGATAATGTGTTAAAACACACAAAAAAAGCTCTGTATTCTGGGTGTCCTCAATAAATTGGCATTTTGAAAAAGTACCCAAGAGCAGGGCAGGGTTTCAGCCCAGCTAAAACTCATTTGGAGGCTTTCTTGGACAAAACAAACAGGAGCAATGATGATGAAAAGGTTTAAGCATTACAGATTTGCTGGTGGCTACATAGAAAAATAGGAGGGCTCTTCCTAAAAGCTGGCAAGGCTTTTCCTAGTAAATATCGTTATTGGAGAGCAGTGTTCATTATGGGATATTTGGATTCAGTGACAAGGGGGTGAGGAGCACTAGAGATAACGTGGGATTTAATAATAAGAGGGAATGAAGAACTTATTAATGCAGAATGAAATAACACTGGAGTGATATTTGCCAGGCTGTCTTACAGAAAGGAAATGGGGACTGCTTTCCAAATTCTTCCAGAGAGAAATAAATGAGACGGGAGATTTAAACCAACCAACCAAATTTGCTTCTTACCCTGCTTGGCAGCCTGAGATGTTCTTCATCAGAAAGTTTCTTAAACTTCTTAAGCCGAGTAGGAGAAGGGCAAGAAGGAGGGAGATGAAGTTTGTGAAACTTATTAATGTGTAGCATGTGAAGTTATTTTCCTTGAGTTATGCAGATTTAGAATTCACTCTTTACACATTTTTTTCCCCGTGATTGTTTTTTGTTATTTTGGGGTTTTTTTGGCTGTCAATTTTACAACTGTATTGAGATATTTCAGATGAGTCCTGAGCCCACAGTGTCCTGGGTGGCAGTGGGATTGATACTACTGATGGCTCCAAGTGGAGTAAGAGCCCGAGAGCCAGCAATGACTTCTCTGCCCCTCTGGAGTTGAGTTGCTGCAGGATTTTAGCCCATTACCAGGTCACTCCTCTGTGAGTGAAGATCTCATGTTAGTCCTTCATGTTTCCAGCTTTCAGTCAGCTCATCCAAACACAGGTCGTGGCCACTTTTACTGCTGGGTGTAATGTAAGTGACACGGGAACTTTTGCCTGGTGGTGGGAGAGAGCAGGACTGTCCCTTCTGATGATAACTCGCTGTTCAATCGAGCTTGTCCTGCATCCACGTAGAAAAAAAACGTTGCGAAGAAGCATTTCTGCTGCCGCGACAAAAGCGCGGCCGTGGGGCCTTCCTTGGAGTTGGTGTTTGATCAGGGTGATCATTCTCCAGCCTTCCCACATCCCTTCTTCTCCCAAACCACCTGCGTTTTAAGAAGCCCTTGGGTTTGCAGTCACTTGTAGCTTGTTCTTTTCTAATCTTAACATCAACGTTGCTTTTCTTAGACTCTGAAAACCTTCCAGAAGATGGATTTTGGACCAAGAATGCTTTTTCCCTTGGTCATGGGTTGAATGTTATTCCAACTCATTCTGTTATTCTGGCAGCTGCCATGAAAAGCGTGTGTTTTGAACATCAGGCACTGCTGTTTGTTCCAGGATAAAATAATTCCGTTTTCAAATACAAAATGTACAAACATCCTGTCTGCTCTCAGTGATGAGCGCTCCTTCCAAAAAATGTCTCTTAAAAGGGATACATCAAAGAGGAACCTTGTAAAAAATTTCCCCCCATCGTCTAAAATAAACCTGCAAACAAAGCCCTGGGTAGGATGTTGGCATTAATGATGTTTTTGTGTTGTTTCCTTGTTGACAGAGGATCTGTAAACTCAGGGTTGTTTTTAGCTATTTATAAAGCATTTTCTCTTCCAGCAGTTTAAATACAGGGAGGGTTATTTTGATTTATGAATGATATTTAAGGTAACCTGACTGGCTGCTTCCCTCAGCTCTACATCCATCTGCTGCAGGTTATGAAAGAATTAATTTAAATTATAAAGCCCATAATTATTCCACTATCCCCTGGAATGCGATGCCTCCAGGAATGGGATTTTCCAAACACTTTATTTAGAAGCTATGTATAAATTACCCCCCAAATTGTTGCTTTTTTTTGTTTCTCATGTGCTCTGCAGGTCAATGAGGTAGTTTCCTGCATTTATTGAGGTTTAGGAATATGTCTGGTATTTTGTTCTGCTCTGTAGTTGGCCATAATCACTCTTCCTTCCATTACATGAATTTTTTTGAAGATGGCCATTATATTTTTTACTGGGAAACTTTTGTGCAGACAGTGACTATGATTTAATTAAGTGTCCTTGGTTTTGTCTTTCTGTGACCTACTTGAGCCCTTTAATTCCTCAAAGAGGCAAAGCAGCAATAAAACTCAAAGGAGGGCTTTACGCTGCGGCATCGAAGATGCCACCCAGCTTTCAGGTGGGCCACAGTACTCTGGTTGAAAATCCAGGATAATACTTCCGAGGATTTGTTCCAGTCAGAAAAGGCAGTGAGATCAGCACAGAATATATTTTATTTATTCCAGAGATACAAATTTGTGGCTTTCATTTGGCGGCGTATGGCGACTGTGACGCTTGCAGAGATTTAGGCCTGAAAGTGGGAAATGTTTGATTTTTTTTTTTTTTTTTTATTGGTGGTTTTTTTTTCCAGTGACTTACCCATTCCTCAGAAAAATCACTTTGTAGTTTTTCGTTGCATCCTTCGTTCTCTGCAAAATATGAAGTTATCTCTGTGTATTAACACAGAATGCAATGATACGAATTTCCAGCTGTTTGTTTAGTCATTTGTAGAGTTTCCACTGGTGGGCTCAGTGGGGACACTGGTGGTCTTTTTGCACCAGAGGAAACCTCTCTCGTTCCTTTTCTCCATTTTAGAGGATGAAGAAGCTTTCGACTCGGAGCCAGAGCAGGATTCTCGGCACTGAGTTTCCCCTGGGTCACCGGAGTTGAGTGAGAGGTACCAAGAAATATCGGCAGCTTCACCAAAGCTGCAGAAATAATTAAGGGGAAGCTTTCCCCTTCCCTTCTTTATGGTTATAACATTTGGGATTTTGTTCCAAATTCCAAATGACTGATCTGAGGTATGTTTTTACGCTCAGCGCCTTGAATGCAAACAACCCCAGGACTGCTGGAGAGCCAAACCTTCGAGATGTGATTTACCCTGAATTTCCCTGTCACGTTTATACCTCAAGTCATTTTCTAGATGAATACCCAGATAAAACTGCATGGAAATAATTTATTAGGTCCCTTCCAAAGTACAAGTGTTAGTCCTTTTAGAAAGAAACAACCTGTGTGTTGTTTGAGAGAATAACCGAGCGCAGATTTTCCTTCTAATTGATTTCATCACAAAAAGGACACGATGCTCAAGCACTGAGACATGGTTTGAATGAATAGGTTTCTAACTTGGTTTTAAAGTGGAAATCAGAGTATTTGTTGGACACTTAACTATGAAAATATTTTACCAGCTTTTTTGCTTGACTCCAGAGTAATATGTTTTATTTCATATAATGCCCGTGATCCATAGCGCTGAGAATCGAGGCTAACAGCTGCCACCAGTAAAAAAAAACCACAGGAATCAGCAACAAAAAGCCAGAAAATACCCGCCAGGTCCTGAGCCAGAACCTGGAGTTCAGTCAGAGGACTCTTTCTGAGTCCCACCAGCCCAACCCTTGTCTCACACCTGCCAAGAGCAGCCTTTTCTATCGAGCACATTTTGCTGGTGCCTGTCAAGTACCTTCTGACATGATTTTAAGAAGTTTTAGTAGCACCCCAGTCAGATTACCTGAATGTGGTCCTTGAAAAGTGCACATAGTTTGGTTTTCAGATACTATTCTATTTTTTCCGTGGGTGTTTAGTATAATATCTAGCATATCCCATAGACCTTGCCTCAGAAAATCTATACAATAGATTTTAATACTCAAAAAGTCTTGTTACATAAAATATTCACAGTGGGAACACGAGGTTGAGTCACACAGTGCCTGGATTGTGTTGGAAAGTTGAGCCTAGAAATTCGAAGTTGTTAAAGAATTGAAGGAGAATAAAACAAGATGCTTTAAGAAAGGGAGGGGGGTGGGGGGAGAATAAAAATGGGAGAGCTGTACTAAGAGGCCAAGGGCAAAAACATGGCAATGAGAAGTAAAAATAACAGGATAAAGATCTGTACTGCTACCAAAAAATAGCCTGTAGCGCCTCACGTGCCTGTGAAACTTGAATAGTGACCAAAATAACCTTCCTGGAAGAGAAATCGGAGATATTTCCATAGAATCCCTCCATGGCACCAATGTATGGATGGAGGTGATGAAGTGTCTCCCTGTGAAATAGCTTTTTACCCGGTGGAATAAAATCCAGCCCAATTCATTTTCGTTTCTTTATTCCTTTAATTGCTGGGATTAAAGATTTCACTTTCAGGTAGTTTAATCTGCAGGTCTTTCCGAAGATAATCTCTGGTAATCGTATTGGATGCAAACCCTCGTTACGTAATGATGGATTTGAATTCATTCCTCCCCTTTGATTTCTCCCTTCTTGATTTCTCAAGCAGTTGAGTTTACTGCACGACTTTGGAAACTCGGATTTTGTTAAAGCAGAATATTTTTCAAAGTGTCAGGAAACGTCAAGCATTTTATCATGGTTTTCTACAGTCGTTGCTCTTCTGGGTTTGATTTACCTGTTCACTGAAATATTTTATTTTTTTTTTGAAAATGCTGCATCTACATGTAAGAGGAAAGGGAGTTTATGGACTCAGAAATTTGAGATAAGAAGTTCAGGAGTAGCCCTGATGAATTTTTCTTGGGCTTTTTGCTTATGTATTTTGTTCTGGCATTTCCCTCTGAGGTGGGAAATGAAATGAAATGTTCCCTTAAAGCAGCACTTCTGCCTCCAGAAGTCAAAACTGCCTTCAAGTTGAGCTCTTCGGATTCATTTGCTCCTCAGGGTCCTCTGTTTTCATTCTAGGAGGTTTAGATACAAGTATCCGTAGCTCTTTAAGGTGAGGCTCATTCCAAGTATTTTATTTCGCAGGGGATTTTCTCCTTTCTATAACGGGGTAGATTAAAAATAGCCAAGATTCAATCAAAAGGCCGAGCAGGGCAAACTAATCTGGTTTGGAAGTCCTGAGCTGGCACATAGACCGAGCGAGGGATCGGTGCTGGGCTTTTTATGGTGCTTTGCTGCTGGCAAAGCCACCTTGAACTGCCAGTTCCCTTCTGAGTAAAGTCCAGCTCAGTGCTCTTAGCCCTGCTCATCCCCAAAAAAGAAACTGTTCTCAGAAAACAGGGAATCGATCGACTCTAAGTTTATGGAGCGACTTAATACCTGTCAGGGCCCTGACACAGGCCAGAACCTGGGGATTTGCCGGCTGAAAGCCTCCCAGAAGTTGGTGATGCTCTTGGCAGCAGCATTAACTTCAAAATCTATGGTTTTCTCTTTCTTGGGGGAAATGGAGTGATGTTTTGCATGTAACTACAGCCTGGTCCATCAATCTCTGGATACCCACCGTGCCGAAAGGCCCTGTGGAGAAGTCAGGCGTGTCCACGTTGAGGTAATTGATGCTGTTCCCTCATTTACCAAGAGCCCCGAGCGCCTCTGTCTTTTAACTTCTTCATCAACTCTGTCTTTGAGGGCGCTGCTTAAAATTTGTCTTCTCTGTAACAAGCTCTTCTGGTGGTCGGGCTTCCCTTTTGTCTCCCCTTTTCCTCCCTACGTGTACTTTCCCTCGAAATAATCTCATTTTTCTTTGGCTCCCAAATTGATTTCTCAGTCTTCTACACCCCGCGTGTCTGCCAGGTTTTTCTCCCCCAGCGTTTCCTGTTGGTATTTTATTTTTCTCTATTTAGTTTAGTTTCTGTCACACCCACAGCATTCCCCAATCCTCTTTTATCTTTCTCTTTTTTTTGTGTGTACTCAGTGTTGGCACCGTTTCTTTCAACCGCGCTCACACTGGGATTCTTTCAGATGTTGTTTCCTCCTTCTCTGTTTGTATCCCAACTCCAGTGGCCAAGAAACGGCCCACTTTTTGGTGCGGGGCGGGAAGCCTTGACTCCAGCAGTTTCCTGCTCTAGATGATTTTCTCACACTTCTGTCCTCATCTGTCGAGACGCTTCAAGTAGCGTATTTTTCCACTCTTCTGGTTTCACCGCGGTTCATCCCTTTCGCTGGCACCTCTGCTCAAAATATGAGAGTTGATGATGGGGCTGGTAGAGCCCTGGTGTTGCCGTGGCCTTTTGAAAGGCTGGAAATGAAGCCAGATGGCAGCTGAAGGGTGGTCCAGTCGCTGAGATCCTGTAGTGCCTGGAAGGAGCACCCTACCCGAGTGGGTTTCAAAGCATCTTTAGATGATGTGCTGGAAGAACGGGCAATGTTTCGACCATGGTTTAGTTATCAGGTGTTGTAAACAGAGCCAAGCCAGAGATAAAGCATTGGATATGTCCTTGTAAGACTATTATGGGAGCTCTCCTGGGATAAGAGGGTGAGAGGAGGATTTGGGGAGAAGATTAAGAACTCCAAGCTCCTGTCAGGGGGTTGTGGAGAGCCAGAAGGTCTCCCCTGAGCGTCCTTTCTCCAGGCTGAACAAGCCCAGCTCCCTCAGCCGCTCCTCACCAGTCAGTAGCAACTTCCCGAAGATATCAAGCACCTAAGAGTTTGGGGAATAAAAGTATTGATCAATACAGAAAATAATAAATCAAAACCTGAGGGCCAGCAAAAGGAAGGTTTGCTACCAGCCCTTTTCGCTGAGAAAATAATCTCGATCTCCTCACCTTCCAGCTGCGTACCTCGGAGTTTGTCAGCAAACTGAATCGGAAAAATAGGAGTAATTTATTCCAAAGAAGCAGGAATTTGAATGAGTTTTTGAAAGCAAAGGCTGTAAGGTAAGATGCTCGTCAGCCACCTTCATCTGGCTCCTTTGCTGGGGCTTTTGGTGCAAATCTGAGCCCCTGAGATGTTTTTCTGCTCACAAGATGCGTCCGTTGTGCGCTGGGGTGCCGAAGAGCAATGAGCCAAACAAGCTATCTCTGAGCTGATGACTGCAGGGTGAACACCACAGCACTCCAGTGCACATAGGCCTGGGAGGAACTTTGCCATCAGCTGTGGCCCTGCGCTCACCCAGGAGCCACGAGCTGCCGGTTATGAGTCAAGAGTCTGACTTCTCAGCTCCTCTACTGCTGGAACCTTGGCCAAAACACTTCTTTTCTGGGTCTCCGAAATTTCCTTCCTGCACACAGGACACACACGGGGTGTGGTGGCTCATTGTCTTCAGCTGGGGCGTAGAAACATCAACCTGAATATGCTGGACATGTAGGAAGTGGTTCTCCAGAGGTGGAAGGAAGGCTTTGAGTTCCTGTGCCCGAGGTCAGCGGGTTAAAGCCGCAGCCTAGGGGCACCGCCAGCACTTGGCCTTCTGCAGAGCAACAGTCTCCCTGCCCCAAGAAAGCACAGCCAGCCTTTATTTACTGAGTTTCTCTGAATTTCAAATCTCTTTCCCTTTAAAAATGTCGTCTCAAGTTTGCTTCGCTTTCTGTTTGAAGTCCTGGAAGCTAAAGGTTGAATCTTGTGGGGAGCTTTCCAAACTATTAAGCTGGGTTGCGTGAGTCGCTTCGCTCCGTCCTGGTGATCAAAAGGTGTGCGCTTTGTGTCGTCTCGAGGCTCGCCGTGAAATCTGGAAACTTCAGGCTGTGTCACTTTAATATCCAAGCGTGCTCAGCGACACAAAAGGCTTAAAATCAAAGCCGTGCTGTTATCTCTTCAGACCAGGAGCTTTTTCGAGGAGGTTCTAATGCAGCAGCAGAATAACTTCCAGTTGCGTCTTTGAAGGTTTTATTTTTTTTCGGTGCGATATCATGGACATTTAATCCGTGCTGTGGCTGGCTCTTAAAAATAGGAAGAAATTGCAAAGTGAAGCAGGAGGGAAAAGAGGCCGTTTGAACATTTCATCAGGCTCACTTGAGAGAGCCTGTGGAGTAAACTTGGTCACGGCTGCGACTTTTGAGTCTGCTGCTGCTGCAGTGCCCCAGTGTAGGTGTAGTAGGGGGTGAGGATGTCCAGAGATAGAAAAGCTACTCAAGTGATGACTGCAACATACTCTTCAGTCTTCTCCTAAGACTCAGAGCCTGCGTTTGGGCGTCGAGCCGGTGGGTGGAGAGAAGCAGCACGTCCCTGGCGGAGGGCTCAGCTTGTAGCAGCTTATTCCCTTCTGGAAATCGCCGTATCCCAAAGTTACTTTTCTCCCCTCGGTAAACGCCTTCAGCATTGCCTTGCGATTCTTTTGCTGCTGTGTGAGGGTTTTCTTTTTCGGCCAGGGTGTGTTTGGTCTGCTCGTTTTGCCCCGTTACTGGCAGCTAACGCGGGGCAAGAGGCGTTCGCTGAAACGCTGCGGCCTAATCCCAGCCACAGGCTTTCGGTGACAGGTCATTTGGCTGAGTAAGTTCCTTGCTCAACTGCCCTTTCTCCCACCTATTCCGTGATGGAAATAGCCTGGAATCTACTTGACCTTCTGCCGTGTTAATAAGTGCGATTAACAGCCCCTGCTCCTAATGAGCTAGAGAAACAAAATTACTGAGCGCTATTGTGTTTGTTTAAACGGTGTCTCAGGAAATTGGTGTTTAAAGGGAAACTTTATTTGCCTGGCATCGGTTTCATCTTTCCTTTTTCTAACTTCATTCCCCTTTACTTACTCTTCTCCCTTTAATTAGCATCCCTTTGTTCTTCTTTCCTACATCTGCCTCTTCCCTCCTTATGTTCCCTTATTTATTATTTTGATGTAGTTTGGCTGCTCAGGGGTTTAAGTGATGTGACCAGGACAGAAATACCTCCAAAAGCAGATGCAGTTCTGCTTCCATTGCCTCCATCAACTTGTGCAGGCAAAGCATCGGAGCACGGCCAAGATCCGGGGTGGACAATGGGAGCTGAGGGATGTGCAGGAAGGGCAGATACTCCTCAAAGAAAACACGTGAATAAGATGACTCTGTGGTTAAGGGTATGATCGATTGATTTTCCCCCAAAAAGGGTTGTCCAGGCCTGTCCCAGGCTGCCCAGGGCAGGGCTGGAGTCCCCCTGATCCCTGGAGGGGTTTCCAAGGCGTGGAGCTGTGGTGCTGAGGGACAGGGCTCAGGGGTGCCCTGGCAGGGATGGGGCAATGGTTGGACTTGATCTTAAAGGTCTTTTCCAACCAAAACACCTTCCACCCCACTGTCCTGGAGAAGCTGTCACGCCTCTCCTCACACTTTCCAACCCAGTGCAGACTGCTCCCTGTGGGCAGGTGGGCTCTGGATGTCCTTTTCCCAAGAGCGTTGCTTGTTCCCTAGGGCCTTTGGGCTCATAAACATGTGTTGATCACACAGGCAAGAGAAATTCTTTTTTTATTCTTTAACCATGTCCAGTTTTAGAGGGAAGAACTAATACCAGCCAGGCCCTGCTGCTTTTCTTCACCAGAGGCCTGATTTCCACCTCTCCTCCTGTCAAAGGTGCCGCTCGTTGTGTTTGTGGAGTGAAATGGCACTAGGAACTGAACATCCTTTGGAAACTATTTATGGATTCAAATGGGCTGCTTTTCTGTTTAATGAAGTCCCTGTCTTTGAGCCTGTGCCATTTAATTAAGTGGTTGATGCAATTACTCTCTGTCATCAATTCTGTTCACTTTGGAAGGTTTTCTTTCCTCCTGAAGAAGGTGTTTTATGTAGTGCTGGTGTGTAAGCCATTCAGGCTAGGAGACAAACCAGCCCCAAAACCGCAGAGCCCAAGGTGAGGAGGCTTTTTGTCGCAGGGAAGATTGGGTCGAGCGGGGTGAGATGCTGCGAAGGCCGTTCTTTTCCTCCTCGCCTACTGCTAACCTGTTCCCTTTCTTGGGAGTGGTTTCTTCTGGCCAGTGGTTACTTTGGTGACCAAGTAGGGATTTCAGAGTAAGGTTATGGGTGATGTCTTCCTTCTGACTAAACGGACACCCCGAGGTGGGAGACACGTCTCCATGTTTTCCGCTTGGCCGTAGCTTTGGTAAATTGAGACAGATCCTTCTCCTGCTGTAACCTTTGGGCTCTTTTTTACTTATATTCCTTTTTTCTTGTTGTTTCTCGAACCTTCAGATGTTCCCTTAAATTCCAGGTGTAAGAACCAGACACAATTTTCCATTAACGACTCTGTACTAACTACAATCCATCGCTACCGTTCCTCTATTTATACACCTTGGGGTTCCAGCAGCCGTTTCAAACGCTGTGTCGTAGCATAATCTTACATTTCAGCTCCTTAGCACCCACATGACCGCAAAGTCTGACGGGCAAGAAAATCCTGTTTCCTGGCAGCCTGGTGTTGCAGTAGCTCACACAGAGAGGAGACAAAAGTTCACTTTCTTCTCGAACGACGTTGGATTAGTTTTACATCAACGGCGACCGCGGCGCTTTCCTCGCTCGCTCCCACCTCGTTATGTACAGCAGCCTTTTCAGACCTGCGGCGAGGAGAGGACCTGAGCACAGGAACCCTAATTGCATTTAAACAGAGCTCATCGAATCTTCAAAGTTATCTTCACAAGCTTTTCATTTCTACATACGGCACGAAAGGAAAATGTCATCGGGGCCCGTGGTCAGTTGTTTAAGGACTACAGGGCCACGTTTTCCCCCTTACCTGTTTGTGTGCAGGGTTTGTTCCAGCTGAGGAAGGGGCAGCTGGGGATACCGGTAAGCACAGCTGGAACAAGTCGCACTTGTGCCGTTACTTCATTAATCTGTCCAGCTCCTTGGAGCGAAGGGCACCGCACAGCCGCTTGGGTTAACCCCGAGGCCCTGCAGCTTCACGGCCTTTCCTTTGCACTCTCTTGAGTCTTCTCTCCTCCTCCTCGCAGCGTTGGGGCTGATTGCTGATGTGCTTCCTTAATAGAGAATTTTTATAAGGTCACTCGTAAGAGAAATGGGGACCTAGGTGAATGGTTAAGAATCGTTTCCAGCACTAGACTTACCCTGTTTAGTACCGGACTCGGTTGTTGGGCTCCAGGTGACAACATCTGGTCAAAGCTCTTGCTCCAGAACAGAAGTAGGTGACGTGCTGCCTGCTGTGCAGTGTTCTGCCTGCTCTGCAGTGTTCTGCCAGGCTGAACAAGCCCAGGGGCTGATGGGCAGGTGATGTATGACTGTAGAAGGCAAAATAACACTATTTGATATGTTGATGCTCTGCAGTTATTTGAAAATTCCTATCTCCTCTGAGAAGGTCTCCCCGGAGCCTCCTTTTCTCCAGGCTGAACAAGCCCAGCTCCCTCAGCCGCTTCTCACCACACTCCTGCTCCACACCCTTCCCCAGCTCCATTGCCCTTCTCTGGGCCATGCTCCAGCCCCTCAAGGTCCTGCTGGGAGCGA
Source organism: Baryphthengus martii (assembly GCA_013396935.1). NCBI lineage: Eukaryota > Metazoa > Chordata > Aves > Coraciiformes > Momotidae > Baryphthengus > Baryphthengus martii. The sequence continues at coordinate 113,823 of VWZK01009447.1, forward strand.
GGAGCATCCATCAGAGACACCCCCTGCGCGTGCAGTCCCTGCTCTACAGGACTGAGGTGGGATGGAGCTGGAGCTGTTTAAGGAAGGATTGGCCAAAAGTGTGACTCTTACAAGGGGAAAAGCAATGTCTTGTTCCTTAACTCCATCCTCTAGATGAATGAAATTATTTGCACTACTTTATTTTTTTTTCTTTTTGCAGAATAAGCATCTAAACTAGAATCCAGGTTTCTGATCAGATGGGTGAATTTTGGTAAAGTTCTAAGCAGGTAAAACTAGAGCCTTTTGATCTTCTGCGTAACAAACTCGTTCTTAGAGCGTTTCAGCCCAGGCTGAATCTTTCTAGTTCTTGGGATGATTTCTGCTTGGCAGAGTGTGATGTCTCGAAATCAGGAGAGACCTTTTAGACTAAAATATTCCACTCTCCTCACTCTGTCTTCGCTTGGAGGGAGAGAAGGATGGCAGAAGAAGACGAATGCTCCGTGCTGTTTAATGGAGTTCAATCGGCTATAAATACATTTTCCCTTCAACTAAAGCAGCAGAATGAAAGGCTGCTGGTCAGACTGGTTCTTCGTCAAACATCTCGTATCCCACCGCTCAGCAGAAAAGCAGCTGCACAGAAGCACCTGTGGAAACCCCCGGAGAAATTTTAAGGCATTTAAATTGCTGTCGAAAGCTTTCGCTTCAGGATCTGCTTCCGGTCGCGAGGTTTTAAACGTGGCTTTCTTGCAGAAAGTCGCTGTCGTTTTGCAGAGCTGATTATTTGACACCATCTAAGTTGAGCTTGATGAGCTCAGGAAAAGAGGCAATGCGGTATTTTTCTCTATCAAAAAATACTTGATGCCTGGCTTGCAAAAGAAACAGCCCAATACTCTTGTAAATCTGTTTATTTCATTCATTTCAACCATTATTCTCAGTGTTATTTCTCTTGCTCTTGTATTGGCATTTAAAAAAAAAAAAAAAGGCAGAATAAGAAAAATGATTCCCCAATGCTTAGGTTTGATTACAGTACTATAAGGAAACATTTCAGTTTATCTTGGCTGGGTGAAATTTTTCCGGCAGGTCTTCAGCAAATGCAGCCCCTGCTGGTCGTTTTTATTTAGGAATCACTTGCCACCATAAACTGTCGTTTGGGACTTAGATTTTTCTGCACTGTTAACTGCTCACGGACAAGTAGTTTTGTGCATTTTCAAACCGTTCTTAACATTTCCTAATTTAATATTCAGCTCATCTCTGTTAAGCAGTTACAAGCAATTAGCATAAAAATGCGATTAAATCTTGACGTACCACGTACCTATTTTTTTTTATTTTCTTCAGTAATTCATTCCAACAAATGTTACTTTCTTCCCATGGCTCGATCCTGCCTTTTGGCAAATACCGGTATTAGCCAAATCTTCACATCCTTTCCATCCGGCCGCCTGGACGTGGGAGGTCAGGATGATTGGCCGTCCAGGATTTATGAAACACGTCACCTTTGCAAGAAACTTCAGCTTCCTGGTTGTTAAAGGTAACAGGAGTGTTGTAAAATCAGTGCTTTGGCTGCGGCCAATTTTCGATTCAATTTACCCACTAATCTTAATTCTTCTCCTAAAAAGGGCATGAATAATAATTGGCTTCTTAGCACAGTTAAGATTCAGAGTTTGTGTCTGTGCATATGCAATTGAATTGCTAATTCCTTTCCTTTTATTAGGGCAATAACTCCTCTTGTTCTCCTTATTCTTGATCTATTTATTAAACATTTTCTGGGTGCGCTCCTGTAGTTGTCTAACCAGAATACATATTCCAGGTGGAGTAGCCATCCCATTGAGTACTCTGGAAATACTTTTACAAAGTCACAGAGGGGCTGTGAGGTTGGAGGTGCCTCTGGAGACCATCCAGTCCAACCGCTGCTGGAGGTGGGGCAGCTGGAGCAGGTTGCTCAAGAACATGACCCGTTGGGCTTTGACTGTCTCCAAGGATGGAGTCTCCACAGCTTTTCTGAGCAACCTGCCGCGTTTGACCACCCTCACCAGGAAAAAAACAACTCTGAGCTGAGGGGAAGGATCGCCGCTCAACCTGCTGCCAGCACTTTGCTCTAATGCAGCCCCTTGTGCCGTTGGCCCTCTTTGCTTCTAGGGCCCATTGCTGGCTCATGTTCACTTTGCTGTCCACCAGGACTCCCAGGTGCTTCCTCAACCAGCTTTCTAGCTGGTTAGCCCCCGGTGTGTCCCTGCCCAGGGGCAGGGCTTTGTAGTCCCCTTTGTTGGACTTCATGAGGTTCCTGTTGGCCCCTTTCTCCAGCATGTCCAGGTCCCTCTAAGTGGCAGCACAACCATCAAGTGCTCCTCCTGGTTTTGTGTTATCGGCAAGGTTGCTGTGGGTATGCTCTGTCCCCTCATAGAATGGTTTGGGTTGCAAGGGACCTTCAAGATCATTTAGTTCCAACCCCCCTGCCATGGGCAGGGACACCTCCCACTAGAGCAGGTTGCTCAGAGCCTCATCCAGCCTGGGCTTAAACACTTCAGGGATGAGTGTGCACAGCTTCTCTGGGGAACCTGTTCTGGTGTCTTACCACCCTCAGAATAGGGAACTTCTTCCTAATGTGTAACCTGAATCTCCCCTGCCCTAATTTAAAACCTTTGCCCCTTGTCGTGTCCCCACAGACCATGATAAAAAGTCCCTCCCCAGCTTTCCTGTAGCCCCTGCAGGTACTGGAGGCCACCAAAAGGTCTCCCTGGAGCCTTCTCTACTCCAGGCTGGACAGACCCAACTCCCTCAGCCTGGCTTCACAGGAGAGATCCTCCAGCCCCCTGATCACCTTGGTGATCTCCTCTGGCCCCTCTCCTCTTGATAAGAATAAGGGAGCGGGTTTGGTGTTAGTAAGTTCTCCTCCGTCGTGTGGGGCCGTGCTGAGATGATTCTCCTGAAGAGCAAAGTTGGAACTCTGGAGCATTCAAAGGAGAACCACAGGAACGCTTGGAAAGATTCGAAAGGGCGCCCGATAGTGTAATGAGGTGCCATTGAATGAGCTCCATCTACTGACTTCATCAATGAGACCATACCGGGGCGATTTGCTCCATTTGCATGTATTTACATGAGAAAGAGGAATGTGGGTGAGCAGACATTTTACTTGATTCAGTGGCTGAAAGTCAGATAATAGCAGATTCAGACTGGAAAGAATGTGAATATTTTTCTGCGGTACGTGGATTTATCCTCTAACGGGAAGGATAATTAACTTCCGAGGGCTACGGCAGAGCCCCTGGCTCTGAAACCGAGCCGAATAGTTTTCAGAATTGACTTATTCATTCGAACAATGAGAGAGGGAAATCCTGTGGTCCTGCTTCAAGATGCCAGACAAGATTATCATAACGCTCCCCATTGCCTTGATAAAATTAATCTGTTAATTAGGCGCCCGGATTCCAGAGCACTGCCTGTAGCTCAGGGAAACCTCTGACAAATCAGCCTCTGTGCTCCGTTTCTTTTGTCATCTGCAGGATGAGTGACTGCTTGGCTCTAGCACGTGGAGCATCATTATGTTACCTTGAATTAATTAATTAAAATGAGCCATTAAAAAAAAAAAAAAAGACTTGTACAAGTATTTCACAAACCGCTGCATCCCTGGGAGATGGGAACGATGGGTTTGTGTTTCTTCTCACCGGTTCGGATCCGTGCTCCGGGTGACCGAGGCCCGTACTCGGAGGGGGAGTCAGTCTGACTGACCTTGGGGGGAGCGGGAGGGAGGAAAGAAGGTGACGTTTTCCCGTGACAAATTTTGTTGCCTCGCTTCTCATCTTCACTAAGTCTATTGAAGAAGTGAGTGACAAGCGCTGTCTCTGGGAAGGAACTCAAAGGCGTCATTTAAAGCCGTAAATCATCGTCTTTTTATTTTTATCCTTTCTGTTTGGCAAAGCGGTTCTTCGGGTTGCTCGTCGCCGTAAATCCCCGTACGGACCGTGTCAAGGAAAAGCAAGCTCTCCCTGCTCGGAGCGCGAAGCCGGAGCGGAGCTCCGCAGCAGATGGCCTTTTCTTCCCGTTTGACGGCCACCGGTTCTCACTGGGCAATTGATTATTTTGTGCAGCTGAAGCAGCTGTGGATTTCTGTAATTACAGATTTCGTACGTCTGACAATCCGGTGCGAATACTAATTTGAACTTTAGACATCTCCTTGGAACTGGGTTAATTTTCTCATGATTATGTAGCCGCTGATTAACGAAAGATGGTTGGCAGGCTAATATTTTTCCTGCTACGGGAAGAAATGGTGCGTGGATTGCAAAATAATAGCGGTGTTTTCGATGTTCAGGCTTGGTGGAAGTCCTTGGAGGGAGCTTCTGATTTCCCCAGGTGTTTTCAGGTATTATGCTTTCGCTAATAACTTCGTTTGAAACGGTGAGTTTGGCTTGCCTAGGATATGTATTGATTGATAGTAAATTGTGCACTTGAATATTTATTTTGGAGAAAAAAAAAAAGGATGCTTTTTAGTAGAAATAATCAGCTGAGTGTACCAAAAGGTTTGAATTACAGGAAAACTCTACTAACAAGTTTCTGTGGCGTGTTCCTCCTTTAAATAGTTCTCTGCTTTAGAGGGCAAAGGGTTTGTCTCGGTGCCATTTGTAGATCTTGTCTTGCCCTCTGGAGAGTAGATTATGTTTTGCTCTCCTGTGTTTTCCTTTTGAACAGCTATTCATAGCTTCGTGGCCTTACGCCAAGAGGTTTGCCTCAGCAATATCCCACTGCCTTCAGTGGAGCTATTTGTGGTTCCTGCTGATGAAGGAGAGGCATCTGATCCCAAAGGCCGAGCCTGAGGTGCGGGAGTCGGGACCAACGTGCGTTTCTTGCCCTGAAATCGGTTCTCCTGGCCCATGTGGGCCTGGAGACACAACTTCTGGATCTACTTCAAACACCACCAGCCCGTCCTGCGTTGCAGTGTGTCCTGGAGGTGGTTTGTCTACAGCAGATTCAACTCTTGGGGAGGCAGGAACTCAAGGAATATTCATTAACCACTTTTTTCCTATAGTCAGCACCCAACAGAGCATCAGGATGCCAAGAAATGAGTCTTGAAATGAGAATAAAATGAGAACAAACCTGAAAAGAGCGGGGCTGGGCAGGGGGAATGTGCTCATGAAGTTGTCTTGGTTCACCCTGGGCTCAGGGACATCTCTGCCACACTCAAGTGAGTCAGAGGGAGATTGACTTCCAGGTCTTTCATTTAATCAGAGCTGTGATTTCTTTAACAATCTGGTTATTTAGATGTAAATATATATTTATTTATTTATTTTGTACCATATTTTTTTGAAGTAAACTGGAAAGTCTTATCCCATTGCTCCAAAAAAATCACTACCAGGCTCTTTGGAACAGATTTCTTGTCCACCCCCCAGTTATGCCCTGGTTTTTACTATCCTACCGGGAGGTACCTAATAAGCTAAGTGCATCCTTCCTAGAATAATGAATTGTGTGGGTGGCTTTTGTTGTTGTGATTTGGGTTTTTTGTTTTTTTTTTCGAAAGATGTGAGTCCAGAAAGCTGCATATAACTGTCTTTTTTTGCTCAGGAGTGCTAGTCTGAAATGTGGAATGTGAAATTCCAAATGGGATCATTATCTATTTCGATCCCACCTCTAGCTGAAATCTTCTCTGTCAGCATTGAGATGGTCGAGCAGCGAGCCAGGGTCGGGTGGTGACAGCGACAGACTCCTCGGGAGCTCCGGGAAAACTCCGGAGATCCATCTGAACCCTGGAAGAGTCTCCGAAATGCTTAATCCGTGCGGGATTCGGCATCTTCATTCGCCTGGAAGGCTCTTTCTCTGGGATGCCCTAAGGCTTCAGAGAAGAGCGTGGAAGATTTGTCTGCGCCACGGACACGTTTGCTGGGTTGAACCTGGGAGCGGTCACTCGCTGGTCTGCAGTCGGTAGGAACTGGATGAGCAGGTCTCCCTGAGCCCTCACAGAACCACTTGGCTCTCTGTGCTTTACAAATCTCGCCGCATAGAAATCAATTGATCTTTTATCCCATTTTGTTTTTAGGCAGCAAAGTTAAACTGACTAGTCTGTGATTCCCTCTCTCTCTCCCTTTCTACTCTTTGAAAAGCAGCCCTGACGTCGGCCCTTTCCCAGTCACGTCTCGCCATCCTCTGGGAGTTTCCAGAGGCAGAGGTCGTTCAAGAGATTGTTTCAGCCCATTACCTATCTCTACCTGAACGAATTTCATCTGGCCCAGCCAGCTGGAAAATAGCGAGTCTTTAGAATCACTTCCCAAAATCTTCTTGCCCTATTCTTGAGTCTTGAGATTTGGGTTATTTGCCTCTGATACCAGCTGCTGGTTGAGTGCAGCCGGGTAAAAATGATGAGTACTGCAGTGAAAAAAAAGGCGTGAAATCCTTCAGCTTTTATGGCATCATCTGTCAGTACTTTCCTACTCTGCTGAGCAGCAGAGCGACATTTGCCCTGGGTTGATGCTTATTACAAATGGACTTGTAGAACCTTTTCTTGCTCCCTTCACTAGCTCCAACTCAGCTTTTTTTCTGGAGTCTCCATTTATTTCTCAGTGTTTGGTTTTCTTTTATACTCACATGATATTCTGACCGTGTGTGCGTGGCCTTGAGTCTGAGATTACTCAGCTGCTTATGACTTAGCCAGGTTAATTCCTTGGGGTTTTCGGCACTGAGATCATTTTCATTCACCATTTCTCCAAGGAAATGTTCGCTCCCCATATCTTCTCTTTTCCTTTAATTTGCAGCTGTCGGTCCTCTGGTACTGTCAAGCCCCAGAGATCTTTAAATGGCCTTCCTTTAATGTTCTTTGGTTTTATTAAGTTGTTTTCCCCCTAAGAATTAAAAGGGTCACCTTCATACATGTTGTCTTCTGCCTGCCTTATCTTAGAGGGCTCTCCAGAGCTGGAACATCCCTCCCGCACCCAAACTGTGGTCTTTGCTACTGTCACCAACACGCTCCAAGCTTGCTGGGCAACCTGTGCTCAGAGACACATTTCCTATAACAGACCTGAGTAGTTGCAGTGCTTCCTTACACCTCGTGCTTTGGTCGATTATTCCAGTTCCTGGTTAAAAAACACCCAGCCTCTCTAGGTTATTTTTCAGTCGGCGTCTGGTGGAGCTGTGCTGTGGTAGTGCCCTCTGGTGTACCAGGCTTTTGGCAGGTCTGTCTCCCTTGTACAGACTGGTCCTAGAAGAACAAAGGCTCTCATGGTGTATAGGGCACCGCTTTTTTTCTCTAGCCTCCTTTCTCAGTAAATTATGTCATCTGTGTTAATAACCCTGTCTTGTGAATTATTTACTGAGCCTCTCTTATTGCCCAATTACCTGGTGGTTTTGAGACTGTACTGATTTCCTTCCAGCCCTCTTGTGCGTTCTCCGCAATTTTTACAGGGATGTCTAATAGAGTCCCCAGATCAATCCCACTCTACTCTTCCTTGTGTTTCCTTCCCATCGGATCATCACGGCCAACAGGACCTTCCACACCCATGTTCATTTGTTGTACCCACCTCAGGCTTTTAGTTGGCAAACTCACTTCATCCTACTTTAAAAATGACTTCTGAGGTAAACCAGGAGGTGACCAAAGTAGAAATTCCTTGTCTTCATAAGGTGAACTCTGTTCTTGCCCAGCAGTTCGTGGTGTATCATCTCCAACTACAACCCGTTGTAGTGACCCACATGTCTTTGGAGGGAAGAGAAACGTGCCCAAAGGAGAAGCAGCAAGATCTGATCGAGGAATCTTGATGGTTTTGTAAAGGCTCTAAAATACATCCTGTGTTTTCCTGTGGCCTCTGAACATTCCCAGCAGCCGGGCAGGCAGGGAAAATCATCTCAAGAATATTAAGATCATCAATTTGTGGTTTCCTTCCTCTCCCTGTAAATCACGGGAGTCGCTGAGGAGCGCGGGTCTGAGGCGAGAACGTCTCCCTCTTCCATTTCTTCCACTGGAAATCTGCATTTATAAATAAAGGCTGTTCCAGTTCTTGAGATCCTTCCATGGCCTGCTCTGCCAGTGAGCGGAGCTTCCCAAAGCTCTTCTTTGCAGGGCTCGTTTTTCACGGGGTGATGGAGCTGCTTAACACTTGCCATCTTCATTAACACCTTTTGTCCTAGAATACTGGGGTCGCTTCTTGGGTGTTTACGCACGTGCCTGTGGCACTGGATCTTCTCTGAGTGCAAGTATTTGCATGGAGAACAACGTGCCTAATTCAGGAGCCGGCCCCGATGCTCTGCTGTCCTGCTTCTACCCCCAACCCCGCTGTGGGGAGAACAGGGAGAAGAGACCCAGAGTGTCACTACTTGGAGAGGATTTTCACAGAATCTCAGCGTAGTGGGGGTTGGAAGGAACCTCTGGAGCTCCTCTGGTGCCACCCCCCTGCTCCAGCAGGGTCACCCAGAGCAGAGGGCCCAGCAGCGCAGGGTCCAGGCGCCTTTGGAATCTCTCCGGAGAAGGAGACTCCACAGCCTCCCTGGGCAGCCTCTGGCACCCTCACAGCAAAGATGTTTTTCCTTATGTTTTTCCAGTGGAAGTTTTTCCCCAGACCGGTGTTCGTCTGCCGATAACACAATTCGGTGAGACCTGCCTGAGCGTTTCACATGCCAGAAATACACCAGGTCCCTGCGTTTGCTTGGGTGAAAACCTGAATTTTAAAGGCTGAGCGGGTCGATGAAGCCAGACTGTGGGATGTACTGAGCTGTAGCGGCCTCCGGGATGTGAGGAGGAGGAGCAGGGACCCAGCTGTCCCTGCTGGGCGTGGTGGTCCTTCCAAATATTCACCAAATACTCTGCTCAAATTGCCCAAGATAGCCGTGTGCGGAGGCTGCTTCCTCAAACCACCACTTGACTTTTTGAAGTAGCTTCATAAAAAAAGCCTTTAATTAACCATTTTAGACCTTTACTTCCCCCCCCCACGCAAAGCAGCTCCCAGAAGGACCCACTTCAGAAAAGCCGAGCAGATTTTAGCAGGCACTTGGCCTAATTTAGGAAAAGAAAATTTACTTTGGATGCCTATTTCTCCTCAATTGAAAGATGTGGGCAAATTTAGTAGTTACAGAAAGATGTTGGCTGCCTTTGAGGTCAGGCTACCACAAAGCTGAGGGATTTCAGCAGTTCCTAATGTGATTTTTATGTAGTTAGTTCAGTTGGGGTTTTTTTTAGTAAAGAGAAAAATGTGATTTTTTTTTTTTTTTTAATTATTTTATTTTTTTGTGAATAAGCTCTGCAAGTATATTTCATTGTATGTAGATCTTTTAAAATAAATTCTCAATGTATGAAATATTAGTTTTCCATGGTAGGATGAAGTACCCTAAAGTCAATTAAGGTATTAAAGTCAATCCTTTATTTAATTTGGAGACAGGTGCTTCAAACTGAAACCAGATTCACAGGGGATGCTGCAGCTTCAAATTTAGGAAAGAAATGGGTAAATTCCTGTCAGGAAAAAAAAAAAAAAAAAGGAAGTTCTTGTGACCGAGAAAAGTAACAATTCAGCAGCATGGATTTGTGTCAGGCTGTGGCAGCTTAAGGAGGGGGGAGGATAATTCCTCAGATCACCTTTCTTGCTGGAAAAGGAGAGGAGTTTGTATCGGTTTCATCATTACTTGGCAATTTAAATCTTTAATGACATTTAGACGTGATCTGAAAGGCAGTGAACTAAGCGTGAGTGTTGGGTTGTGCTTCTCACCGAGGGGGAAAAAGAATCCCCCCACTTGAAATGGTGATATTAAAGGTGCTGTGCTCATGGGGAGAGTTTCGTGTCGTTGTCCTGGAATAATTCTGTTCATCTCCCGTGGCTTGGTTTGCGGAAAGATTGCGCAGCGCTGCGGGAATGGTTCAAGCTGGCAATTCAATCAGCGATTGGCTTTGGAAAACTAAATATAAACCCAGGGAGAGCCTGTCACTGAACTTCTGGTCAGTTCCAGGCCTCAAATAATACAATTTGTTGGTATTTCTTAGTCTCTTTTGTCTGGAGCCTTTGCTACGTCTTCCTTTTCCAGTTAAGTTTGTATCGGAGATGGAAAGCAAAAAAAAAAAACCAACAAAACTTTCTATTTCACCTTCTAGTGGGACCGTAAAACTGGCAGATGAGGGACATGAGCGCTTAAAAACCAGAAGGCTGATGTGTGGGTGGATCTCACCAAGGTGTCTGAGCCCAAGCCCTGAGGAAAGAGCTGTTCCAGTGGATCTCGGGGCACCCACACCTCTCCAGAGGCAGATGCTCTTAGTAGTAGTTGCTACTATCTGCTCCAGAGCACCGGTACAACCGTGCCACCTTGTGTCGATGGCTGCTGCCTGAGGGCTGGCAGAAGGCAGAGGAAAATGAGAAAGAATTTTCTGTGTGTGTAGAGATAGAGATATATATGTGTATGTGTATGTGTGGGGGATTTTTTTAATGCTGTTAAATGTTCACTTCTCCCCTGTGGGAGCCCGGCTGTGTATCAACAGCGGGTGAAGTGATTCCCTCCTCTCACTTTAGACTTTCAAATTCCCAATCAAAGTCATCTGTTCAAAACAAGTTCCCAATGAAGACGTTGAGCTGTTCTGGTGTGTCTGGGGCTGGTCCAGCGTGGGTAACTCTTTCTAGACTGCCCTGATGGAGAGGGGGTGATGCCTCCACTCAGGGGAATTTGATCCATGATATCCCCGACTCCTGGGAAGTTTTGGCTAAACGGGTCCTTTTGGTAGAGAAATGACCTGTAGATTCCCAGGAAGTTTTGGGTGAACAGGGCTCATTTTGGCAGAGAAACGACCTGTAGGTTCTGCCCTGTGGAGCTGGCAGCATTAAGAGAGTTTTGCTGTGAGGAGTTACATTTGAGATGCTTTAAATAAAAAAAAAATAATTAAAAAAATGCTATGGATGTACATAAAGCTTTTAAAAACAGATGTATTGATGAAACCTTTGCTTCTTTTCCACACAGTCAGCAGCTGAATACGTCAAGTCCCGCCTGCCCGAAGTCCTCAAACAACATCTTCAAGACTATGAGAAGGACAAGGAGAACAGTGTGCTGTCTTACCAGACCATCCTGGAGCAGCAGATTTTATCCATTGACCGGGAAATGCTGGAAAAACTGACCGTCTCCTACGACGAAGCAGGTGTGTTCAGGTTCCTTTCCAAGTTACGTTTTCCTGAAATCAAATTGCTCCCTTTCAGCCTTTCTCCCTGCTGCTGGTGCTGGTAAAGTGAACTTTGTCCTCAAAGGCAGGAGGTGAAACGTTTCTTTCTGCAAGTGGTGCGACCTGCTCTCGGCTGCTTTCTCCTTGGCTTAGTTTGGGGCTTACTTAGGCAAGAGTGCCCAGCACCCAGTGTTAAATGGGCCGTGATGGTCCTTCCTGGAGCGTTGGCAGCATTTTAACGGTGCACTTACAGAGGTTTTCAGTTTTGATATGTACATCTTGCTAACCTGGAGGTTTCCTTAGTTACAGCTAATGCTTTTTACTACTGCTTTCAAGAAGTTAGAAATGTCTCCTGGCTTTTAGATCCTTCACAGAGTTATCCCGATGCGTGGTCGTCGTCAGTGACAGAGAAAGAGATGCTTGTGATGTTTTTTGCTCATCTTCCCAAACAGCCATCAGTACCTGCTATTTGCTGGCTCCTCTGGATCTTACCAAGTACCTCAGTGCTGAGATAAATCGAAATTAACTCCACAGCCTTGTTAAAAAAGAGCTTCTCATCACTAGTCCAGCTCTGGCAAACCAACCACTGACAGGCTGGTGTTATTTTGTCCTATTACTTCGTACTCGCTCTGCAGTGCTCCGAAGTACTTTAAACCCTCAAACTACTTAGCAACTTTGTTCAGACTCCTACTCAGACTCCCACTCAGCAGCAAGACGATTCTCTTAAGCTCCTTTGGTCTCAAAGACGCTCGAGCAACTTAAACTGCCATTTGCAGGCTGCGTGTTCCGGGTACTTAGAGGGCTGTGAGCTTTAGGAACTTCAAGTAATTACCATGTTCTGTTATTTATCAGTTATATTCAGGTGCTCCCCTGATAAATAAGCCTGGTTCTCTTAAATTGCTTTGACCTCGGGTTTCCCGCTCGTTGCCGTTTGCAGCCGACCCGTCACAAAGAGCTCAGAGTCACCTCTGGAAGGACAGAGGAGGTAAAATGAGGGTGTGGGCTATTTGTTTACTCACACGTGCCCTGTTTGTAACCATGCATAAAAAAGAAGCTTCCAAAGTTGTTGCTTCTGTTTATCTTTTTTTTTTTTTTAAGGTAGGATTTACCGCTCCAATGAATCGTGTAAGTTTTTTTCCCCCCTGGTTTCGTCCCTTCATATCTCCCGTCATTTTGATCGATGGAAGTTTGTTAGGAAGGAGAAAATGCAGTGGAGGAAATTACTGACTCCTGACAGAAGAAAGCAGTTTCCATTATTGAAAACTGTGTGTTTGTACAGAGAAGATAAAGATTAAAACTGCTCAAAACCACACTTTTGGGGATTTATATCATGCAATAAAACAATCCCGTGGAAATGAGAAGCTACATAAATAATGAGTTTAGAAAAATCTCATCCAGAACTTCGGGAGAGAGCAACTCGCTGTAAATAAAACCCCCGGAATTTCAGCTTCCCAATTAGACAGAGACCCCTCTAGAGATGAAAAGAGGGAGATGGAGCCTGCTCATCATTCTAATGCTGTCACTTGTTTACTACAAAAGCAGAAGTAAGATCTGATTGTAAGCAAGGCACAGGAAAGGGGCAGTTCAGGAGAACTGCAGCAGCTGCTCGGGATCCCGCGCGCTCCGGCTCGCCGGCGCTCAAGCAGTTGTGTCGGTGACATTTTGCTTTTCGTGAGCATTTTTCTCTGCCAAAATCAGTTTAATGAGAAGACCAAGCTGCTGGTGGTACGTACAAAATGAAAAAAACCCAAACTAACCAACAAAAACCAATCTTTCAAAATCAAAATGGTGAAAAGAGAAATGATTTTGTGACGTAAGGGGGAAAATCAGCTTTGTTTGGCAGGGGACTAGAGAGACGTCACCAGAACCCACCCCGGAGAGCGCCGTCGAGGGGTTAATTTCTGTCGTGTGAGCAGTTGGAGTTCTGCTGGAAACGAGAAAGTTCAAGGTTTAAGGGAGGTGCTGCCAGGGCTTTGCAGGGCCCTGCGTGGCAGGGAGCACTTCCACAGCAAGGGGGAAGACTTTCTTCTGTAGAATGTGCTGACCTTGTAGATCTTTCTCAACCCAAACGGTTCTATGATCCTGTGAAAATCTTTCCTGTCCTGGCAGGGCCGTTTTCTGAGGGTTACCACCCTCAGCTAACTCCCTTTGCCCAGAATTGTCTCCCAAAGCGGGTAGGATTCAGCTGCATCCATTTCCCAGAATGAATCAGACCTCCACTAAAATGGTTTTGGCTTCTGCTACAATTTTTGGTGTCACTTTGGCCTTTCTAGCAACTTGCAATATTAATAACGTGCGGCTTTGCCGGGCTCGACATCCTACTGCCTCTTTCCGTAAGGCTTTCCCGTTAGGAAACCAGCAAATCTGAGCTGTTCCCTAAAAACAGCCAAATGTTGACAAGACTTTTTGGGAAGTTTGACTCTGGAAGCTTTACAAAATGAGGGCAAGGCCAAAAGTGACAGATGGGGACAAATCCTCCCGGAATCTCTCAATCCCTTAGTTTAAAAAGCGACGTTCTTGACTAACCGGCTTAATTTTGTGCAAGAATATTTTTTTCCCCTGCTGAAGCTTTGTTGGTGTTAATCCTATTCCTTTGATTTCTGGCATCGCAAAATCTCTGGAGTGGTCAGTGACCTCTCCATGCAAGTAAAGTTTAGGGTATTTCGAGGCATTTTGGCATTAGCTGAGGTGTGCCAGGTGCCTAAAACCTGCTAGGAAATTCCGGTGGCGGTTTTGAACTGTAGTCAATGAGTTGTACAGGCAAAGGATGGTTGTAGTAGGTGATGCGTCTCTTGTTATCTCAAGAGGTGTTACTGGGTGGGCTTTCTGTGTGCTGTGGGGAGCTCCCCTTGACAGGGCTGTCACCTGCATTTTCTGATGCCTGGCAAACAGGTCCACGCGGCCGAGGAGGCGAAAACCAGCGTGGCCTGCAGGCCACTGCAGGTGGCTGCTTCCTTTCCAGCTCAGGTTTGGGTTTTTAAGTGATGTTTGGCTGTTTGATCTCAAGAACGTGATGTAAACCAAGTCCCTTCCCCAGGCCTTTTGGTCACCGCGGTTGTGCTTTTCCCAAACAACACAGTAGAAGTTTAACTCTTTACAGCCAGGTGGTTACTGCTCAGTTTATTTAATCTCTGCCTTTTGCTCCACGCTTTCTGTGGCTTATTTAATTTCTCTGACACCTTAAAGATACAGCTTAAACTTGGTCACTGTGAACCAGTGCTGTGTTTTCCAGCAGCAGACCAGTACCCGGAGCAGGAATCACAGGGCGGTCACTGCGGGTGGAGTCGGGCTCTTTTACCTTTTGGTACCTGCAACGTAGACACCAAATCCTGGGGGACTTGTCTAGAGCCCTTCAGTAGTCATTGGAAGGAAAACAACATTTCTGGTGTGATTCAGGGGTTTCTTTTAAGCACCTGCCTTAGCACGTGAAGAGTCACATCCCAAACGTGCCCGCTCCTTTCCGTCGGCTGGGAATTAGCTTCTGCTCGCAGGGAAAATCCAGGAAGGCGGCTCTGGTGAGGAGCTGCGCGCACAAAACCATCCCAATTACATTTCAGGGTGTAGCTTCAGCGCAAACCACGCGACTCTAATTCCCTAGGACGTCGTCTCCCAGCTTTCTAAGAACATTGGCGATGTTTGTAAGCAGCGGACGCGTATTTAAGCCAGCCCGAGCGCGTTGCATTCTTTTGCTCCATTAAAATAATTTCTGTATTATTTGTATAATTACAGCCTTTCAGCAGAAGCTCAGAGCAGGAATAGCTCTTTGACAGGTGCCTACTTGCCTGTGAAATATTCTTTGCTTCCTCATCAATTTCTGGAGTAGGTCTTTAGCTATTGAAATTTGTCAGCTAGCAGCTGATTTCTCAGAACCAACTTAAACTCTAACAATGCTTGGTTTGGAGGATTTCCTAAATATACTTATATATTTAATAAAACAAAACAAAACAAAAAAAAGGATTTCTATATATTTGGTGAAACCTCTGTGAATGACTTTAAAAGTCTGTCAGCTCTGGAGAGTTAAACCCGCACTTTGAGGTTTCTTTTTCATCGTTTTTTGTTTTATTTCATTTGAAAACTCTCTAGAGATTTATTTGATGTGCAGCATCACTCGAGATGCTGACTCTCACTACCGTAGTGTTCTTCCTCTACTTCAAAGAATCATTTTGCTTGGAAGAGACCTTTCAGATCATGGAGTCCAACCGTTGCCCCATCCCTGCCAGGGCCCCGCTGAGCCCTGTCCCTCAGCACCACAGCTCCACGCCTTGGAAACCTCTCCAGGGATCGTGGGGACTCCAGCCCTGCCTGGACAGCTCTTGCAGGGAAGAAATTTTTCACCGAATATCCAGAAACATTTACATGACTAGGAAAGTCACAGAGAAGAAATACATTGCGGTCACGCTAGGAGCGTGCACGTGCGCGGGGTTTTGTGGTCTCAGGGCGCCGCTGTGGTTCTGGAGGTGACTTGCTCTCTTGCAGACATCTCCGTGTCCTCCATCCTAGCGCTCTCTGCGCTCTCAGCGGCACCGGGCCGGTGCTGAGCCCCGCTTTGCATGCCGAGCTGCATCGTGCGCCACCATCGATCACTTCCAGCCTTCACCGGTAGTTCCCCGCCTTTGAATTATACATGGGGAGATGGAGGAGGAGAAAGGAGCTGGAACAAAAGGAGGCTTTCTGGTCTGGAGCGAAGCTTCCTTAAAACCCCCATCCATAACCTCGAACACCCCATTAAGGTGAAGGAGTCGGTCGTAAACAAGCACAAACTGGCTCTGCCTCACGCCTTCAAACCTTTCTAACAGTGGCAGGAGCCGAGCTCCGGCAATATCGGTGCTTTCTGCTCCCTCCTTCCGGCTCCGTGCGATCGGCAGCAGCAGATTCTGGGTGTTGGATAGTGGAGGGGATGGGAACAGAGTGAGGAGCTCAAGATAAATCACAGCCTTATTTAACTGTGGAATTATCAAGCCTCATCCCTTCTTTTCCTCCTCTTCTTGCTCCCACTCTCCTGCCAGTGCAGGAGATGGAAGGGCTTTATTGTGACCTTTCAATTCTTCCAGGGGCCTGTCACAAAGCTGAGGACAGGATTTTGAGCAGGGCCTGGTTGGGACAGGATAAGGGATGAAACTAATCATTTGCAGTGATCCCACCCCAGTTACAGGTTGTTGGGATCTCAAAAGGTCCATCCCAGCAGGATTTGCAGTGATCCCACCCCAGTTACAGGTCGTTGGGATCTCAAAAGGTCCGTCCCAGCAGGATTTGCAGTGATCCCATCCCAGTTACAGGTTGTTGGGATTTCTTTTCCGGTTTGTTGTTTTCAGTACCCGCTTTGTCTTTGTTTTCTGTGCGGCCGCGGTGGTCTGGGCAGCCGCGGAGCAAGGAAAGGGCTTCAGCCTCAGCAGTTCCCACACTTCCTCTCGCTGCCATAGCACAAATAAAACCTGAACGTCTCCTGCTTGGTTTTATCGTTGTTTATCTTACAGATAAGCGGTGGATAATTAGATTTATTTTTATGGCTTGGGTTTAGAACTGGTGGGTCGCTTGGAGGGCAGGCGGAGGCGGCGTTTCGTGATCTCAACAGTCTCACATCACCTCTCCTCCCTCCCCGTCCTCGTTTCGCTGTATTCTTGGTGACTGAGAAGCAAGAGACTTCTGTACCCTCCCTGCTGTACTTGGAGTGTTTTTCTCGCCCATTCCACGGGCTATAATCAAACTTTTATTTGCATTGACAGAGGGGGATGTGCAGAGCGTGTCAGATGAGACATTCAGGAGCCCCGTGGCTGGTCTCGACGGGAGGAGCCGAGGCAGATGGGCACAGAGGGCTGATGTCTGAGTGACAACAACGTCACCTCTCTGCCCTGAACGCTGCTGGAGGCTTATTGTTTAGGATTTAACGTCCCTGTAAGGCAAGTGCAAATGCACGCTCTATAAATGAGAAAGAAGCTGCAGGCAGCGGGAGTTGCTAGGGAGGAGTAAATCTATATTTTTGTTTATCCCGCTTTTTGCACCGTTCTGAGGAATTCTGTTTCCTTCTGCAGATTATTGAAGCTCGAAAATACCAGTTCTTGCTTAATTATTGTATGAATTGAAGCTTGAGCGCTGCCGAACAGGAGGAAAAAAGTCTTTGTTGTGAAGGGGTTGGAGCCCGGCCCAGGCTGCCCAGAGAGCTTGGGGAGTCTCCTTGTCTGGAGAGATTCCAAAGGCGCCTGGACCCTGCGCTGCTGGGCCCCCTGCTCTGGGTGACCCTGCTGGAGCCGGGGGGTGGCACCAGAGGAGCTCCAGAGGTTCCTTCCAACTCCCACCATGCTGGGATTCTGTGAAATGGGAAAGCAGTGGCTAAAACATAGTGGGGGGAAGTCTCGTTTCTCAGTTTTGTCTGAGAAAGAGCCCCGGAAAAGGTGGGGGAGGCCTGGGAAAAGCAGCGGGAAGGCACCTGTGGGAAGGACAGTTGCTGAGGAGGGAGAGCCTTGCTCAGGGACTTCTGCAGTTGAAGAGGGTGAGGGAAGGGCAGGGTGGGGGGGTGATTTCTCATCAAGGAACGGGCAAAAATTCAGGGTCGAAGAGAATGCTGAGGGGGAAGAGGAAGAGGTTACGTGTGCCCATGGCCCGAAAGCACGGGGGGCACGAGAGCCTCGGGAACCAGAAGGAAAACTCGGCAAAGAGGAAGAAAAGAGGGGATGTGACGAGCACCTGGTGAGCTGAACGGCGCCGTTGGGAGCAGAGTAGGGTGGAATGAGGGCAGGGGGGGAATTTCAACCGATTTCAGGCCAAGAGCTCCGGTCGTCGTCCCGAGGTGGTCTGGAGCCAGGCGGCCCCAGGATTTCTTGACGCCGCACGTGAAGCACGAGCTCTCCAGCGGCTGCAGGGTTGGGCTGGATCCTGCCTGGGCTCTCTAATGCCTTTTAATGTGTCAGTCAGGTCTTGTTTGCACTCTGGTGCCTTTTCTTCCTTTGGATAAAGCAATTACCTAAAAACTGGTAGGGCCCGGGCGGCCTTCATTTTACAAGGTGCTTTGTCCGATACTAAAATACAGCACCAATAATGTTGCCTGCCTTAAAAAAGCAGCCAAATGAACCTCACCACCACCATCTCTGCGGCCAGTATAGCACAGCTTTTAAATTTTCTGGTGGTTTCCTTTGTAAAGCGCTCAGCAGGGCATTATTCAGGCAGCTGCATCCAGGGACTCATATAACATGTGTTCTCCATTTCGGACCCTCGACGTTGGGAATTTTCCGTCGTGCCGTCGCATTAAATCTGAGGCAGCTGACAAGAGGACGATGGTTTCTAACTCTGCACAAGGTTAAATGACTGAAATAAAAATAGATGGAAAAGAAAACCAAAGAAAAGAAGTTTGCTTTCTCATGTAATGGTGAGCGGCGGCGCGAGGTCAGGGATGTAACGAGGGCCCGGCCATCAGTCAGGGACCGCAGGGACCGGGAAACAACCCCTCCCTCCGAAATCACTTTGGAAATTACCTTCTGCTTCAGATGCTCGTTCCCTTCCCTCCACACAGATCACAGAACCAAGAAGGCTGTGTCCAGAGCTGTCGTTTGGATATAAATTGTGGTGATGATGACTGTATTTGTGAAGCATTTTGCTTGCTAAACGCCTGGGCTGTAGGATGTTATTTTCCTTACTAGGAAAGGTGTGATTTTTTTTTTTTTGATTTTTTTTCCTACTGCCTGTGAGAAGAACACAGGCTGGGCTGGGGTCAGGGGAAGGTGATCTGTGAGCAGCAAGGTGGGAGCGCACACAGGAGAGCCGCTGGGTTCACAAATGCAAAGATCAGGCCAAGATCGCAGGCTTTCAGTTTTGCCCCCATTTTACAAGCTCATAGGTTGGGTTTTCAACCCAAATTGCGGAAGCGCTGTTCTTTTTGTCTCCACAGTCGAGAGGAAATGTCACAGCAGCCTCAGCAGGTTGGTGCCTAGTCCCTCGCAGGTTGTCAGCACGGGGCACGGGGCTGCTTGGGCGTTTGCTGAGGAGAGTTTGCTAAATAAAAGCAAGAGGGGGTGCCGTTTATTGCTGTCGTTTTTCTCCCGAAGCAGAACTTTGTGCCTGTGCAGAGTTAACAGCTCCTGTCCAGGCAGAGAATTTGATGACCTCAAACACTAAATCCCCTTTTCATCTGCCTACGTGACCAGTTACACCCCACTACAGCAGGTTGGACCCTCCTTATGATTTTTTTGGCTTTGTGGTTTGGATACCGGTGTTTTCATTAGTGAGTCCTCTGGGGTTAGCGTGGGTCTGCTCACCCGGGAGCTAAAGCCGGACGCCTGCCCCTTCCCACACAACCTTCTTCCCACCTTCCCTGCGGTGCGTCTCGTTTGGCCCTTGCAGAAGGTGTTTCTTGAGCAGGCAGCTCACTTTGCTGGGGTGGTGCCAGTAGATGGGCTCCTCTGCGCGTCCTGTCGCTGGGTGAGCCGCGGGGGTTTAGCAACAAGTGGGGAACTGCGTCCTTTTGGGTCTGGAATGTGTCAGTCAAAAGTTTTGATAGGTATATAAATATTCCCGGCTTGTGAAAAAAATAGCTGATTTAGAGCTCTGCAAGAGAGGCCATTAAGTTAAAAATAAATCTCCAGAACACAGTGCATCTAAACACAACTTGTTTATTCCTGGCTTTTTTTATTTATACCAGTCCTGGGATAGTCAGCCACTGACATGGGAACGGCAGAAGGGAGTTTTTAACTCCACTTTGGACAGCGACGCAACAAGCGGCAGCCACGAGAATGTAGCTTGAAGACCCCAGAGCACAGACTTAAACCCTAATCTGGCTCCCCAGGAGGGAAAGCAGGGCTCAGGATGCTGCTGAGGGCAGGGCTGGGATGCCCCGGGTTGGATTCAGAAGCACAAGCGGAGACACGTTGCTTTGTCACCCCGTTGCCGGTTGAGTTTCGTCACCGTCAGGCAGCCTGGCCCCCAGTGCTTCTTCCAGAGCGCCCCGGCTGTGAATGCACCTTCTTTTTTTAATGAATCATCAGATATAAATTAGTAAGAGAGGAGAAAACTCAATAATGTGCTTCTCTGCTGTACTCAAAAGGAAAAGAAAGTAGCTGTTCAGTTCATTTTATTTACTATTGAAGGATTGGTAACTTGTGTACCAATTGTAGCAGTGCTTCCTAATCAGAGCTGAGGGCCAGGCACCGACCCCGTTAGTGTTTCTTAGCCTAGATCTAAAAACCAACTTCAAATCTTTCGAGTCTAGAGCGTTAATGAACTTGGGACACCTGGTGGGAAGGCTGTACAAGGAATATTTGCAATAGCTGGAGGGTTTACGGATACAGCTCACGCTGGCTGGAAGGGGGAGGTATAGAAAAGGCGGGGACTTAATGGGCTCTGTTTTGCTCAACATTCATTTCACTTAAGGAAAATAAAATCTATAGGGCTCACACTTCAAAAGCAGCTAGTTTTTCCAATATTTTCCTACCACTTTAGCCAACAAATACCAGGCCTGTTGGGTATGGTGGTCGAGGCCTAATTACATTTTCTGCCTGCTTTAACCCTGAAGTAATTAAAAATAGCAAATATTTTCCTCTTTTCAATCAAAACCACCCAACAAACCCCAACCTCAGTTCTTGCTGGGGTGAGAGGAGAGCGCCCCGGTTCACCCACGTACAGTCCAGGGCAGCAGCTCCAGTTCAGAGAAGCTGTGAGTGGGCTCTGGGACTAATTTGTACTCTCCTCTTATTACTTTCCTTGGCTGTTGGGAAAATCTGTCTCTCGGATGGAGACTGGAATACCCACCTCCCCCTTCAGCCCCTCTCTGCTGTTATTAAAAGGAAGCACATTTTCCTGCTAATTGTATCTATATATATTTACCTTCCATATATTTATTTTGCTTCCCCATTCCCTTGTGATCTTTCCAGGTACGACTTGTCTGATCGCGCTGCTGTCGGACAAGGAGCTGACGGTGGCCAACGTTGGAGATTCGCGCGGAGTCCTGTGCGACAAGGATGGGAACGCGATCCCCCTCTCACACGACCACAAGCCCTACCAACTGAAGGAGAGGAAGAGGATTAAAAGAGCTGGTGAGTCCTAAGGTTTTTGCTTTGGCTTGAAGGTTCCTCTGTGAATAATAGAGACTTTTCCCCTGAGAGAGACTGAAATGGACTCGGCTGAGGCATCAGCAGATTAAATCTTCCGTTATTAATCCGGCACTTTTTAGTGGGATGTCACGGTGCAGACAGAGGAATGGAAGCAGGGCGACCTGTCCCTTCACGAGCCGGCGCTGGGGTCGGAAGAGCGGCTTCATCTTCACCAGTCAGTTGACCATCCCGACCGCTTCCCTGGGATCTCTGCAGGGAGCAAAGGAACAAACGGGGGCGGCAGCAGCACGGGCTCCTTCACACCAAATCCTCTCAGCAGCCCTCACTTGAGAGGCTGGCTCTGAAGCTGAGCGGGGTTTAGCTCCTCAGATAAGCAGAGTGTGAATCTAATTCATCAAAGCTACTGTTTTGTTCTCCCGTAGGGACTGCTAATGAGCACAGCCCTGTAAATTGTAGCGGGACTATAGGGAAAGAACACAAGAAGCTGCAATAAATCTTTCAAGCTTTCATCACTTGTCACATTAGCGACCTCCTGAGCCAGAAGTGACACTTGGATCGTGAAGTTTAACAGCCAATTCTCCGTGAATATGTCAAAGTCTCTTCTGAACCCGCGTTGAACCCGCAGCCGCCTGCAGCACCACATTGTTTGATGAAGAAAGAAAGTACCTCTCGTTTGTGTTCAACGAACCGATGAGCGGTGCCTCTCTGCCCCCACCTCTTCCTCTGTAAAGTGGAAATAACAAGTTTTTCCCAGAGTATGAAAGATTTTTCAAGCCTCCAGGTGATCAGTGGGCTCTCAGCAGCGTAAACGCCTCTACACGTGCAACGGGGGCTTTCCTCTCGTGTTTGTTATCGCCGAGGAGGCGTTAAGAGCAGTGGGGATCCTTCCTGCCACTAGACAGAGACATGAGGTCACGTACGGTCCCCAGAGGGGAAGAAAAAATATACAGATTGAAGAAGGAGGAATTGGAAAATCTTGGTCTCTTTTGCTTCAACTCTGTACTTGGGAGATGTATGAAAATCTGGAAATTTGGCTGTAAAACTGGCACCCTCTGAGCCAAGTCCAGGGCTCCTCCACAGCTGTTCACTTGGAGCCGACCTTTGCTCCAGAGAAAAAAAGCGTTTGATTGGTTCATTCTTCTCGAGGTGAGGCTTGATGACACACCAACACGTAAAATCAACCTGGATTTTTGCAGGAGTTTCCAGCTTGGGAAGAAATTATTTTAATAGGCAGGTAAATGTTAGAATTATCTACAGCTCAACGAGAACTATTCCATCGAGGGTACGAACTTAATGAACTTGCTTCTCTCTTACCTACTGCCCCATTTTATTATCGTGGCTCTTCCACCAGGACAAGAGGAAATGGCCTCAAGTTGCCTCAGGGGAGGTTTAGGTTGGAGCTGAGGAACAATTTCTTCCCTTTCAGGGTTGTCCAGGCGTGTGCCAGGCTGCCCAGGGCAGGGCTGGAGTCCCCCTGATTCCTGGAGGGGTTTCCAAGCCATGGAGATGTGGTGCTGAGGGACAGGGCTCAGTGGGGACCTGGCAGGGATGGGGCAACGGTTGGAGTTGACTTAAAGATCTCTTCCAACCAAAACGATGCTGTGATTCTGTGTTTGGTACGGCCCCAGAGCAGAAACCCCAGTGTCTACTCCTGCCAGATACTTTTACATCCTGGAACATCCCATCTTTACATCCAGGAAGTGTAAAATCGAAGCAAAGTACCCAACCGGCACTACCAAGCCTATGTTGCTGCTGTGACAAAAGTACCTGACTTTTTCCCCACCATCTGGATTCTTTCTTGTCCTGTAGAAGTGCAGAAAACCGCAATAACCACATTCTTATGTTATAATTTGCATTTTCCAACCTCATGTTGCACCATCAGGCCGCGCTGTCCACTGCCCTGTAGGAAGCTATAAAAGAGCTGCAGGTTTGCGTTGGTAGGATCAGACTTCATTTAAAAGTGAAATCCACATCGCCACCGGTGAGAAAATCCCCTCCCAAACCTCAGTCTGATCCAAATCGATTTGGAGCAGCCAGAAAGAGCAGCTCAGAGAAGAGCGTGAGTTGCCCTCTGCCTTCCAGCCGGGCGTTAACGTCGGGGTGACAACTCTCAGCTAACCCGTCACCTTTTTGCTGCCATGATGGATGCCGAGAAGGCTCAAAATTCAATCCCTCTCTTTCCCCCGTTCCCGTGGGATGGGCAGAACGATTTTGCTGCCAAAAAAAGCGTCTCTTTCTTCAGCACCTTTTCTTCTCCCGTGGCAGCTGGCGCTGCGCAGTGTTTGCTTTTCCAGGAGCATCGCTGTGTGCTCTGTCTGGAAGGCTTTAGAAAAGAAAATATTGGAAATGCCAACAGAGGCTTCAGCGAACCACAGGAATTCAGCTGGTTTCAGGCGCCACGTGAGAATGGCACCGAAAAATCACTTTGTACGTGGAAGCCCAAGCTGTGAAGACCGGAGGAGTCTTCCCCTGCAGGGTTGTCCAGGCCTGTCCCAGGCTGCCCAGGGCAGGGCTGGAGTCCCTCTGATCCCTGGAGGGGTTTCCAAGGCGTGGAGATGTGGTGCTGAGGGACAGGGCTCAGTGGTGCCCTGGCAGGGATGGGGCAATGGTTGGATTCCATGATCTCAAAGATCTTTTCCAACCAAAATGATTCTCTGATTTTATCTTCATAATGGAGACTCCATGAGAAGTATTGATGAAAACACCCAGCTAAAAAGTGGTGTTTGTGCTGGTTCGAACACAAACCAAGTTTCAAGCTTTAAACGGCAATGAACCGTTACATGAAAGGCAGTTCCAGCCGAAAGCAGGAGGAATTTGCAGATGAGATCAGCCCAACCAGGAATGGAAAAGCTACCCTGAGATCTGGGTGAGTGACAAGGAGCACCCAGGCTGAGGTGCCGAGCTGAAAACGTTCCGGTAACAACGAGGAACAAAGACATTCCTAAGAACGCGGCAGCAGACAGCTGGCAGATACAAAAGACAACCGTTCTCCTCGTTTTGTTGTACATTTGAATGTCTCGCATTTGCAAATCATTTGTCCTCGAGTGACTTTTTCCGTTCGGATGACGGGAATATTGCTGCAATCGGTGCAGACAGTGGCACCTTTGTGCACACACAGGCAACGAAGGTGCCTCAGTTTCACTCTTTTGACCTCAAAACACCTCCCTGGCACAGTCAGAGTGTGTACAGCCAGCTGCTGGTGTCAAGAGTCCTGGATTTCAGGGCAAAACGTACCTCACCGTAAGCAAGCCCTAAATAAAACCATGTCTTTTCACCTAGAAGCAGCTTTAATCCTGGTGACGGTAAAATCAGTTCAGATCCCAGAGCACCTTTCTGATTTGAAGGCAAATGTGGTGATGGGTTTGTTGACGGCAGGTTTTTGGTCCTTTTTGACACAGCGGTTTGATAGGAGAGCCTAGAAATGGTTCCGCGCTCGTTTCGTTGCTTTGTGCCCTCGAGCGAGACGCGAGTCCTACTGCAGGGTGTTGTCAGCGTCACGGAGCTCCGGGACTGGGGGAAAGGTGAAGCGCACGGCAAAAGGAGATGTTTGCTAACCCAACAATACTAAGATTCGCTTGCCGTATTTTTGCCTCGTTGCCACGAGGCTTTAAGCAGCGAGCCAGCCGTGTAGGACAGGAGCGAACACCCGTGTTCCGTACGTTGTCGGTCCCTCTGGGGCCACAGAGAGGCTGAAGCTGCTGCATTGGAAAGCAGAGCCGTTCCCCACCGCTCTGCTTCGGCGCTTTTGCCGGCACTAGCGGCCGCAAGCCAGCTCTCCCAGATTGACTTAAGGCATCTCCGGGGGTTTTTTTGCAGCTATGTGACATCTGTAAACGTCAGGATACAGCAGGATGCGTTTTTGGGTGGGTCTGGCAGGAAGCCAGAGAAATGCTGTAATTTTTTTTTCAAAAAAAAAAGAACTGTTTTAAATGTTGGTGTTTTTCTCCAGGTGGTTTTATCAGCTTTAACGGCTCCTGGCGCGTTCAGGGGATCCTGGCCATGTCCCGCTCCTTAGGAGATTACCCTCTGAAGAACCTGAACGTTGTCATTCCCGACCCCGATATCCTTACCTTCGATCTGGACAAACTGCAGC
This sequence comes from Baryphthengus martii, assembly GCA_013396935.1. NCBI lineage: Eukaryota > Metazoa > Chordata > Aves > Coraciiformes > Momotidae > Baryphthengus > Baryphthengus martii. The sequence goes on from VWZK01009447.1 coordinate 139,024, forward strand.
CAGAGTTCATGATCTTGGCGTCGGACGGTCTGTGGGATGCTTTCAGCAACGAGGAAGCCGTCCGATTCATCAAGGAACGCTTGGATGAGCCGCACTTCGGCGCAAAGAGCATAGTCCTGCAGTCCTTCTACAGAGGGTGCCCCGATAACATCACAGTGATGGTGGTGAAGTTCAGGAATAGCAGCAAAACAGAGGAACAGTAATCGCCAGCGGCTCTCTGCCTCGCTCCCAACTGTAAAATCTGACTCTTAACATTTTAAACGTAGTAGAAAGCTCTAGGAAATACCGTTAAGATTCTACACAAAAGGAACAGATCCCTCCGGTCTTTGTTCTTTGCTTACCAAAAGGAGCAATACAACAAATCCATTCTGTCCGATGAGAAGAATTAAGTTGCTCGCCCGTCTCCCGTGCCCTCGCCGCTCCTTAGGAACGGGCTGTCGCCTTCCAGCGCGGGATCCTCTTCACAAACCTCCTCTAGACTTTTCATTTGATTCCTTCCCTCTCGTTGCTGACGGTCAAAGGTCCGTCCGGGTGCCCGGCGGGGTCGGGGCAGCGCTGCCGCTGAGTAGCCGGCGACGGGAACGACGCTGCTTTTCCCCTCGTAGGCGTGACTCTTCGGAAGGACGCTCCCGCGTTCCTCATCCCTTTTTCTTTTCCCATCTGCAGTGCTAAGGTGGCGGAGGAAAAGGTTTGCGATTATCGGCTCGTTGGTGGTGTGAAGGAGGAAGAGGAGCCAGTTCTGAGCCTGCTACCGCAGAACTGGCTCCCTCGCTTCGTTGAACCCCCGCCCTGGACAAACCTCCGCCCAGCACGTGATGAGGTGTTGCTGCTGAATTACCTGAAGCCACGCGGTCATCCCCTCGGCACATCCCTCCAATAATGGGTTTTCTATCCCACGTTGTATCCCAAGCAACTAATGTTGCTCCAGCAAAATACTCCTGAGGTCCGACCCCTTCTGTATCCAACAAACAGCTCTGTTGTGATCCAAGAACGGCCGTCGCTCACCGGGACTCGCCCTTGACATTAGTTTTTTTGGCGTGGACTTTTCACGGGCGTGTGAAGAAGGTAATGGGAGATACAATTAATGTCGTTAGGGACTGTTTGGAAAACTAATCAAGCCAAGGGACTCCTTAGAGCTACCGAGATGGAAGTCTAGCCTATTAAAGACTTCCGTGTCCCGCTGCGGATTAATTGGTGGTGTTAATCCAGGGAAAAGCCACTTCAGAACCGTTTCCTGGTGTAAGGTCTAAGCGCCAGGGCGCGTCATTGCACTGGAGAGGTGACAGCTTCTGTTAAATCGAGATAAAGAAAGAAAAAAATGTTTAGATCTAACTTTCAGTATTTAATTGTATTCTGAAATCTGTGACTACTGTAAGTTTAAGCAAGGACAGTCTGAGTTTGCTCTCCGCGGGATAACTTTGCCGGCCGCTTCACGACAGAGAGGCGGTGGCAGCAGCAGAGGGACCGGGGCAGGGGAGGGGCCCGGGGTGGAGGTCGGTGTTGGGATGGCTCTGTTCCTTACACTTATCGTGTCTTACAACAACCTTTGGGATTCCTTCCCTGCAAAACGTGGTCCTGGAGGAACCGCTGAAGTGTCTTGTCTTCAGGGTGGTGGAGGTTGTCAGTATTTGGGGTCTGAGGTGAATCGGGGACATGAGGCATTAATTCATTTTGTTTCTGGGGTAAAGATCCAGGAGTACTTAGTTAAAAGGCGCCCGTTTCTCCTCACCCAACGGTGACCCTTCTGGGCAAGTGATTTGCCGGTCCCCGAAGGGCTGCGGTGACGGGTCGTGGCTGCGCCGAGCGGCTGTGGGGCTCTGAAGACGAAAATGAAAGAGCACAAATTTCCACTCGAGAAGGAATTGCCATTCTAGTCTCGTCATTTTTGTCCCTAGGTTCTCTCTCCCCTGACAAACTGTCCCCCTTTAGCTTGTTTGGAGATAATCACGCCTCTTAATTGGATCTGTTGCTGTTCCCGGTGCCGTTCCCGTTGCGTCCGTGTCCTTCAGCAGCCTCTTCCCGTCCTCGACGCTGGGCAGAGCCCTTTCACCCTGAGGAACGCACAAGTGAAAAGCAGAAGTATGAAAGTGTGCGGTGTCCTCTGAAACGGGCAGGCAGCCAGCCTGCACTGCTCCTGCCCCAGAGGACGGAAGGTTTCGGACTTTTCAAATCTCCAGCAGGGTGCTTTCGGTGACCTGGCAATGCAAGCGTGCACTTCAGCGGAGCAGCTCATAGGAAATGTTAATAAGCGCAGAGCGCTGCGGTTATTTTATTTGAGGTGTTTGAGGTCAGAACGCTGTGAAATGAAAACCTTGAGTGATATTTTCATGGGAGCGCTTCATCCTGTCAGCAGCGCTCCAGCAGCAGGATGGGAGCCGTGCTCCGGGCAGAGCACGGAGCCGTTGCTTTCCCTTTCCCCTTCACGGATGATGTTTCCGTGGTACTGGCTCCTCCTTCTCGGACGCTGCCTGGATGGTGGTCCAGGGAAAAGAAGCATTGGACCCGGCAGCCTAGAGAAGCTGAACGCAGAGGGACCTTGTGTAGCAGAGACACCCCTGCGAACCCTTCACAGGCGTCGGAGCGGTGGAACTGGAACAACGGTCATCTCCAAGAAAAGCCATTATAGACTACAGCTCCTGCAGCTCCCGCTCTCCAGGTTGGCGAGCGTGGCCGAGGGACACCCAACCTTCTCCGGAGCACAGCTCGTGGCTGCTCGCTCCGGCTCTCCAGAGGGACGGGGGGAGGAGGTGGCAGGAACCGTTGGCGCTCACAGGCTCCCCACGGCCCTGAGGAAGCGGTGGGAGGGCAGCTGGCTCTGGGAGCAAGCCACGCTCCCAGGATTGCGGAAAACGCTTAGTGAGTGCAGTGCAGAACCCGTCTGGGTGTTTATTCCGGGATTCATTTCCGCTGTAGCTCCCACGCCCATCTGGTCAGTTCTCAGATCAGCCCCAGTTCAACCTCCAAGAGTCTGCAGTTGCAACAATAGTTGGTTTTAGCACCTTCGGTTTTCTCTGCCACGCTCCCGCCTTTCTGGCAGCTTTTTCCAAAGACTTCCATGGCAATGATCCCTGGTGAGGCGGATGACTTTTGGTTTGATTCCTTTAAAAACCCAATTAGAGGTTTAAAGCTGGGCTGATGGAGAAGAGCGGCTCTGTGCGATCTTCCACGTACCTGTGCCCCCTGTGAGACACCTTCTGAGAAGCCTTTAATCCAGATCTAGACATCAGTGATTTCCCTGTCGTGCTGATTTGTGCCAAATCCTGTCGCGATAGGTACGGCTGTTGGGTGACGAGGTTAATGATGATCTAGGGTCTGATCCTCCACTGCCTTAAGAAGATATATCCTAAATAATCCTTAACCATCTAGCTGGAAAGGGTTGTCAGACAGAAATATCCCCGGGAGGGCTCGAGCAGCGTGGCGGAACGTGCCGCAGCAGCGGAGAGCGGTCCTTGCAGCGCCGTCCTCGGGGCTGCGTTCCTCTCAAAAACACACGCAAAAAAGATGAGGCGTTTTGGTTAAAGCGTCTCTCGCACATCTGAGAGCCCCCCAATTCCTGCTGGATGCTTCTCTGGAAGATCGTTGTTGTTTTTAAGGCAAAGCAGCTCTGTTGCTGACGGCTGCTCAGTAAGTAACAACGGTTTCAGATGGCAGAGAAGCGATAGGTTAAGTTGCTACTAAAAAGCATCTTTCAAATAGTCCAATATGAGAAAAATGTACCTTGTAAGGAGTTGTCTGATCCAGTCCTTGAAAGAATTTGGGCTCTTCCCAGTGATGCTACAAACTACCAGGTTTACCCACGTAGCACATTTTGAAGATAAAACGACTTAGCTTTTCATCCTGATGATTGATACCGGGCAGTTCATCATTCTGTTGATAGACCAGTGGGATTCCAGGAAGGCTCTCGGCTCCTATCACCAGGGGGCTCCAGCCTGCACCCTTGGTAGCCGCTGGTACCAGGCGGGGGGTGCTCAGGCGAGGGTGCCCAGCCTGGTTAGGCGGGATCGCAGCTCCGTCTAGTGGCTGCTCTGGCCTAGGCATGGAAACCGAGCGGTCCCGAAAATGAACAGCTGCTCTCTTAGGCCGTGAGAAAAACACGGGTGGTTTGACGTCCCCGCTGTCCCTTGTGCCGCGGTTCGCTGGGAGGCGAGCGCGGCTCCGTTCAATCCGGCTGGATTCCGCAGCAGGGCTCGGAGCGGCGCGGGCCGACCGCGGGCATCGCGGGCGCGGCCACGAACCGTAGCGACTCGGCCGCTGAAAGCGCGCGGGAAGGTTTGTCAGCCCGCGGTCCTGCCCTGCGTCCCCCGCCAGCGGCGTCGGCCCCTCAAACGGCGTCTTCAACGCCGGCGGCTGCGTTTGGGACGCTGCTTTGTGGGATCCAAACGTTTGGGCTGACGCGGCGGTGACACCGGTGAGGAGAGGCCAGAGACGAGCCAGAGACGCTCTTTTCTGTCCTATAAAATGGACAAACCGTCAACTTGTTGTGACGTCTGGCACCTGGGCCCTGGGTGTCCTGATCCTGTCCGAGGGGCTGGGATGGTCACAGACACCACCACGAGGGCTGGTTCTGAAAATACCACCTTGGAAACGAATGAGCTCGTTTTTACTGAAGAGGATGTTGGGATAAATAGGAATAAAGTAAATGATTGTAAAAAGTGCCACCTGCCATCACAAAGTAGTATCTGCTGACTTGGGACCAGTCAGTACCAGTATTTATCACGCAGTTTACACCAGTTAATCCTGAGCTGCAGTTTCCCTCACTTTTCTTTATAGAGGGCTGTTTAAATCCCTTTTCTTTCCATAGCGCTGCCTGCATCAGGCTTTGGTGAGCAGCTGAAGGAAGAGCTCCAATGAGTTGAGCGCTAGGGAAATAAAGCACTTTTTTGTTTTCTGTGTTTAAGTGGCCGACCCTGCAGTCCTTGAAGGGTCAGTGCGAGAGGGCTGGGGCACCTCTGCTGCGAGGCCAGGCCCAGGGAGTTGGGGCTGTTCAGCCTGGAGAAGAGAAGGCTCCAGGGAGACCTTCTGGGGACCTTCCAGTATCTGAAGGGGGCTACAGGAAAGCTGGGGAGGGACCTTTTATCAGTGGCTTCAGGATGCTGAGAAACCAGAAAGGTAAATAGAAGGGGAGTGGGGTTGGGTTTTGGTTTACAGTTTTAGGTTTCTTTTACAATTTTAGGTTTCTTTACCATGTGGACTCAGAAAAACCCCTCCGCCAAACCCAGCCGTTTGCTCAGCTTCATCTGAACTCTGATTTCTCGCCTTCCTCTGTGGAGCCTTTGCGCTTGGATGTGGTTTACAGCTTCATATGGAATGGCATTAAAACCTGGCAAGCTTTATTAAGGTCACGGCGCCCGCAGAAAGCTCTGCATCTCTTCCCCTTCCACCCCTCTCCTCGGCAGACTGCAAAGAACTTAATAAATAACCAAAACGGAGCGAGCCGCTCAGACAAAAACGAGTGAAAATTGGAACAGGGGGCAAAGCTCTGCCTCCTGAACCCCTTCAGCACACCTCACGGAACCGAGAGACACGTGTCCGGAGTTCAGCGTCACGTTTGGTGACCCTTCCATCAGCTTCTAGTTTCAATTTGAAAGAAAAATGGTAAAATTACGTGATTTCTTGGTCATCCAGGCAGTGGTGAGTTACTTGCGATGAACTTGCACTGAAAAGCTTTAGTAGGAACTAGAAAACACAAGACAAAATTTCGGAAAATATCCCAAACGGTCCGTGTCCTGTTACCACCAGTGATTGTAGAGAATACCCCCCCTAAATCTGCAGCGTGTGCCGTCTGGCGGTTTCTTTCGAATGTGCACCAAACACGTGATGCTTCTGAAACAAGGCAGCACAGGCTTGGAATTTTAAGCCGTAAACTTTTGTGATCCACCCAGCGGCAGTTTCCAAACAGCTCTGACCCGTGGATCGTTATTAGGCTTTTTCAGGCAGAAACCCTCACCGTTTTCATATCAAAAATCAAAAAGTGCTCAGAATTCTGATTTAATTTGGCTTTCTGAAGAGAAAAAGAATTGCAGAATTTGGGGAAATCTTGGCCTGTGGTTTAGGCTTCGTTTTTAGTACAATTTTTCGTTGTCGGCAGATGCAATAAGATGTAGCCCCACCTCTGACTTAAACACTTGTGCGAGGTCACTGGCTGAAGCTGGTTTTTCCCTCCTGCATAGAGGTAAAAAACTTCCCTGACATTTGCTTTAAGCAGAACCATCAGCTTAGTTCTCAATTTATCTGGTCTTTTGAAGCAATAATAAGGTCAGACTCAAATACAAACCAGATTTAAGGGAGGGGTTTTTAAAAAAAAAACAAACCAGGAGCAGGAATATTTCACAGGTACGTATTTTTCAGCCTCCGATGCCGCTTCCCACGCGGGTTTCAGGTGGCGCTGTGGACAACCCGGCGGCTGTGGAAACGAAGCCTTTTCGATGCTCCCGCTCGGGGGCACAAATCCAAGAACCAGCTGGTTTGGCGACGGTTGCCTTTTTCTTCTCCGTCATCCGTGTTTCTGACTCCGGCAGCGGGAGAACTCTCTGCTTGATCTACCCAGTTGCTGAAGCTGCAGAGTCTTTTCTAGTTCCACTATTTTTTTTTATTTTTTTTTTCAAAAAAGCAATACAACCTGTGCTGTAGCATCAGCGTTCTGGTGACAAATAATTTATTTCTAAGCATTTAATGGGGCAGGCTTTCAAAACAAAAAAAAAAAAAGAGGGTTCTTTTAAAGCTGGATAAACAAAAAACCACATCAAACGTTTCTCACAGCTCTCGGGATCTGAGCAGGGTACAAAAATCAAGGAACACATCCTAAACCCGCAGGAACAGCTGTAGTTTTACCTCCGTTTCCAGAAATACAGCAGCATCCTCCCCACAGTTCGGTAATACGGTATCTTTAGCGATTTAATTTACCAAAAGAAGTCTATTTTTGAAAACCTTTAACCTTCTTAACACAGATTCTTAGAACACTGACATCTGAAATGCTTGTTTAGAGAGTATTCTCCCCAAGACTTCATTTTTATAAATACAAAAATAAGTAACACGTCCTATAATTCCCTCAAAACACCGAACACCCCCCCAGACCCTCAACGTGCCGTTGTTGAAAACGCAGCAAAATTCAATACTGACCATAAACCACAAGGTTAAGAAAAAACCCGGTGAATCCTCAGACTCGGTCCTGGAGGTTTCTGCACCTCTTCTAATTTGTCTCTACGAGACTATCTGGCAGGCAGCCAAATGTAAATACGTCATCACCTCTTAGCTGTAGGGCAGAGAAGGTGGCAGTGCTCCGTCCTTGCCGAGCGCCGGGAGCGTCCCCGTGCCGTGTGGCTGTGTCCGGAATCCTTCTGTTAACGCGACTGCAAATTCTGTATCCTTGTCTAGTAGAAGTGTCAACTACTGAAAACTTGGCCTTGCTGATATGAATAAAGTGATTAAAATACCCGTCTTTACAGATACAAGAGTTTGTCCTCTGTAAAAAATAACGGATCTTAGAATTTACTACATTTCCTTTTAAAATGTGAAGAAACCAAGTGACGATGTAAATGGATCTGGTTTGATCTTCGCAGCGCGGTTCCGGACCTCTCGGGAGGCGTCACTGCGCACACGTGGGTTTCGATTGTGCCGAGGTCTGAGGTGTCTCACACCCAAGCTGCAGCCCTCCGGCAGCCCGTCAACGCGCTCACAGACACCCCAGCCCTTCCCTTCTCTACCTACAGAGCTAGACCTGCAGACGCACCTATGGACGCGCGCACAGAGCGCGTCGCCTTCTCGGAATTCCCATCGGCTCCCGCACACCCCACGAGATCCCCAGGTTTGTAGCGCTCAGCAACGTGACAGGGCTGACAGGTGTCAGTAAGGAGGGGTGACGCTCTCAGAGGTGATACGCGGAAAGAAGGTTGCTGGAAATTTCACACCGGGCAGAGATATTTGAGAACAGCAAAGGCCGATGCAGTGGCAAAAACAATCCAAAAATTCCCAGTAGGAATTCAGGCAGCATCTGCACAGCCAGTCGCACGGCGTGGATATTATTCCTCAGGGACATTTCATACGGTCCAAAAGATCGAGGTAGAAATCCCGTGGTTACTGCAAGACCACGCGGAGAAGCGTCAGTGAAGCCAGGAAAGCGTATTCCAAAGTGTCCTGCCCGCACAGGGTGCAGATGTGGAAAAGTGCTTCCTACATTCCTAATATTTTTCTTTAAGAATATTTGTTTGTGCGAGGGAAGCGCTGCCGTGGCAGTTTTGCCCTCTGGGACTCGATGTCATCTCTACAGCTCCGTTTCTGTTTTGCGTTAGATGGTTTTACACCAAATAGGTTTAATTTCCATATTAAAGCAGAATCAAAGGCAAGTAACTGAAGTGTGTGATGACAAATCCTGCCAGTACCTGAGGATTTCACTGGCCGTGACGCCGTGCACTGCAATCAAATGCTTGTACTTACAGATATCAAAATTAATTTTATTAAGAAAGAATTGCTCGTTATCTTCCAGAATACTGATGCTCACCTTAAGTATATTTAAGCAAATCCCAACATAAACGTCCTCAAATTTAATAGGTTTGATGTGACCCATCAGCTCATAAATCCTCAGAGCCAGTTTTGCATCCAGTACATACCCCATCCCGCTGCAATACGGAGGGTACAGCTCGAAGGGATAGTCATCGTACGAGATGTATCGCTTCTTGTAAAAGCCTCTGTAGGCAAAGTTGCCTATAAGAGGATAACCAGTAAAAATGTTTTCCGAGGAATTCAACTTCAGAAGGAGTTTTACCAAGTTAGCGGTGTTGATGAAGACATCGGCGTCGGTCTTCATGAGGAATCTCGCGTTGGAGCAGAACTCGGCGACCCACCTGAAGCCCATGATGGTTTTCAAGGTGAGGTTGTCGTAAGTGTCCCTAAAATCCTGGCGAATGATGTCACCGTAGAGGATGCTTTCATCTTCTACTGACAGTGCCGCGGTGTCCTCCTCTCTTTGAGCGTCCTCACCCAGTAAGAACAGGGTTAGGATTCGATGTCCCCACCAGAAGTTCCGAGATGCCCACGTTACCCTGATGGCCTGCCTGGATTTCACGTCCTTAGGGCGTGAAGTCACCAAGATGACCAGAAATGGATGAGTCTCGTTGCATTTCAGGCGCTCCCGCAGCGTGAAGAGGTAGCGTTGCTCGTAAACGGGTTCGTATTCGTAGAAATACATCACGTTTGCACGCTTGGTCACGGCATTAGGAGGAGAAAAAATTACGTACCACAGTGTTAGGGCAGAAAAAAAAAAGAGAAACAAAAAAATCCCTTTCAGTGTCCTCATCTGCATGACACTGACTAGAACTGGGCAGTAATGAATTTGCAGGAGTGAGTCAGTGACCTTCACAAGCCGCGCCACAAGTCCTGAAGCACGTTTCTTGCTGAAAAAGAAAAGGGAAAGTAGGATTTGGATAGCTGGTATTCCAGCATTGTTGTTTTCTTGCCTGGAGTGTCAGTGGAAAGCCAGCTGTAATGGAACGAAGACAAACCCAGACCCCCTGGTGCAGCCGTTACACGCAGCGTCCTGCCCCCGCTGAATCGCTGCCCGCGCCCCAGGAACGAGCAGGAGCTCACCCTGGAGATCTCCCCTACGCAAAGCCCATCTCTGCAGAAGATCAGCGAGCAGGGACTGTGGTCCCTGAGATCTCAGCACCGACGTCTGCAACTCCGTTAAATCTCACGGAAGGAACACTCTGCACAACCGCCGAAGGCTTCTCACGCTCTGTGACAGGTAGGGAATTATTGAGAGCAAATGTTCTTGGCATAAAAAAGGTGGCAAATCCTCATATTCGTTAAAGTCTAATACTTAAAATAACCAATAGATAGTCCCGTTTAAAAATTAAAAGATACATATTTATGATGGTAGGTGTATAGAAAAAGAAAACATTTTATTTTTACAGCTCCCTTTAAAACTACCTTTAAAAATAGATAGCTATTTTTAGATATTTCAGCTGAAGTAATTTGGAAATATGAATGTTCCTGGCTTCTTGTGTTCTGCACATGGCTTAGCAGTACGGGCAACTAGAGGTATTTCTGCAGGATCATGGGTTATGATGATCTAATTTTATTTAGTTAGTTATTTATTTATTAAGTGTCTTAGCAGTATGGGCAACTAGAGGTATTTCTGCAAGATCCTGGGTTATGATGATCCATTTTTATTTATTTGTTTGTTTGTTTATTTATTTATTAAGTGGCCTGTAACAATGACTNGAGGGCCGCGGTCGGGCCGGGGAGCCGGGCGCGGGAGGGCCCCTCAGCCAGGGCTGGGAGGGCGCAGGGAATGGCGGCCCGGGCCTCTGGGTCTGCCTCTGGAGCACGGGTTTATTCCTGGCTGTCCCCTTCGGGCTCCGGCTGCGGCCTTCTAAAAATCATGGCAAGGTGGGAGATTAATATTGACGGGTTCCAGGGAACTTCAGGTTCAAACCGAAGTCACCCTCTTGCCTCAGCAATGGGAATTGATCGAGGCGAAGATTCACCCCCAGGCCTCCTGAAATTACTATGTGCATTACATTTGGTAAGGTTACAAAAGCATGAAGCTGTGAAGGAGTATCCTGCTCGGACAACCTGGGAACCCACAGAGTTTACATAAACCGACGTGGTTTACGAGAGGTTTCTAGTGCAAAGTTTGGGTTGGGGTTAAGTGATGGTAAATCAGATGCTCCGGTTTTCGTTTATTACTCTTGGGTTTTTAGGCTGGGCCTATAGGCAAAGCCTACAGAGGCACGATAGCCTCGCCCCGGCAAAGCAAACACACCTTTGGACGAAGCAAAGGTAATGTCAAAAGGCAGATTTTTTCATTCTTTCAAACGCAAATGGAGATGCAGAACCCGCAAGGAGAAGGCTGCGTGGCGCCGTGTCCCGCGTGGCTGACGGCAGCTCCCTTTTGATCTCATGCTGGTACCTAAACTGAAGTAACGTGGGAAATGGTCACTGGAAGTGGCTCCGCATCGCCAAATCCTGCTCCGAACCAAACTCGTGTTTGATTCGGGTACAGTTCAAAACTGCAAAGCCACGGAGTCTCCAGAAGCCAGCTCAAAATACATTTAATCACCTTGTAAAAAGGCCAGACGTTGCGTAGTTACTTCTTTAACGTGATAAGCCCGACGTAATACAATAACAGTTTGACCGTAGATATCGAACACGGTTGGATCAAACCCACGCAGAGCAGAGAACTGTGAGTAATCTTTAAATGGCGGCACTGCCCGGGCCCCGGCGCTGCCGCCCGCCGTCACGGCCGGCGCAGACGGGACGTTGTGCCCGTGGTCACGATAACCACATTTCGAGGCAGCGGCAGGTGACGCCGCAGGGAATGATGATTCATTTGCCTGTGTTGACGAGGCGTTTTGCACAGTTCCTTATCTCCCCATCTTGCGATTCATCCGTATGTATTATTTATATAGGAAGGCAAACACGTTCTCCCAGCTCCTGAAAAAAGGCCCGACAGGTGAGCTGTGCGTGTTGTTAACCGTCAAAAACGCACAACGGCCAGGACGTCGCTGGCAGCTCTTGTTGCCCCCACTTAGTTCTGGTAGAACCCTTCGAGAGAAACCAGATTATAACCCGTCTGTCAAGACCGAGGGTTGTTTTGCGCAAGGCGTGCAATACCTGAGCAGCCAATGTCGTAATTATCGAACTGATTAATTATCCTTGGCCAGGAGACCTTTACGGCTTTTTGCTGATGATTTACTTTCTGAAATGAAGGCAAATGGTAATAACTAATCCTCGTGCATCTGGATGTAAGGGCAAGGAAGTGTCGTGCTACTGGGTGTGCACTGGGCCAGCCCAGCGTCGGTCTGCTGACTGTCCAAAAACCACACTCAATATGTATTAAATAATATTAGACGCAATTTTCTATCTCCTTTTTATTCTACTGATTTCAATGGTGGCAAAAATAATAATAATAATAAAAAAAAAAGATGTTATGATCCAGACTCAGTTGCTTCCCCCCGTTCTTGTTCCTGAAGGAAATACTCATTGGAGATCAGGGGGCAGCAACAGCATCCTGAAGCCCCTAGGAGTTTTTAATTTCAGGTGGCAGAACCTCAGTGATGACCAGATCGTAAGGTCTACGCTGAGTCCCCACCACACCGAGTGCGGTTACACTTGTTCCTATGAACACAACTCAGTGAGTTTACTACTCANTATTTTTATTAATTTGTTTGTTTATTTATTAAGTGGCCTGTAACAATGACTTGCTCTCGTTTCAAATTGTCCAAACAATCCTAATTCTGGGTTCTCGGCAACTTCTCCCAACACACACAGTAATTAAGAGGTGACAGCCCCGCAGTTCATTATGAGGAAATCTGCCGCCCCCTGCTGAAAACATATGAAAATGTAAAGCCCTTTACCTGTTTTCTGGTAAAACGCAGGGTGACAGAAGAACCTTTCGCATCCCCACCCCAGGCTCTCCCCTCAGGCCGAATCCCGAGCCATCCGGGACCCTCCTTCCCCGGGGCGGCCGCGGCCCTTCCCGCCCCGACCCCGCCGCCTCTGCACAGCCGGGATGGGGGGAACGGGAACTCGGG